>CM046039.1:84036803-84188569 GCA_025215565.1 Flaveria ramosissima | reverse complement strand
CCTGATCACCAACAACAAACTCTTGATGAAAACCGGCCGTCTCAGCAACCTCTCCGGCAGGGGCAGACCGGGGGAATAACATCTGAATCAGTGCCTCTAGGTGGAGCAGGCATATCATCCCCGGCGTCTCCGCTATCATCATCATCTGAATCATGAGCTGGTAGAGCAATCTGCTCTACATCGGAATCACTATCATCGTGGCGCCACTTTCTTTGGCTGGTACCACGTAGTCAGCACGCGCAAGATGCCCAAACAACCTCCTGACAGGGGTTTCACCTGCTTCCCCCTGTACACCTTCATCCTACCCACGTAGTGTCATCCATGACCTCGAGCACTACAGCATCCTCCTTCTCCTTCGGCAGGGAGGGAAGCTTCTGATCTATAATCATCTGCATAAACCTTGGACATGCAGAAGCCTTCCTTCCCTTTCCCCTCAATTTCTCCACCAGGTAGGTGAAGATCATTTTGGAGAAGCTGAAACGGGTGTTCAGCACTAACGCAGCATAAGCGTTCTGGATCTGATCCGACAACTCATCAAATCCTCCCAGCCTTGACGCTATGCACTTCAGTAGAACATGCGCAAGATACTTGAACTGGGGACAGAGGTTACTCTTGTTGAGTACCCCAGCATTGATGTCCCCAGAGTACTTGGCTCTCAGAAAACATCCTCCGACCGTGAGGGGGTGTAGACGAGTAGGACAATCAGCATCATCCCCTAACTGTAGAACAATCCTCAGATCCTCCTCTGAGATGGTAATAGCCTCACCAAAGATCGTACTCCTGATGCAACGAGGCTCAGAGGATCTATCAACAGTCGCGCCTTCCCAGAAGGCCTGCTGCACTGATCTATAAGGTGTACATGGTGTAGAGATAGCATGAGCAATCCTAGATCTCAGCAGGAAAGTGATGATTCCTGAGAAGTCAGCCACGTTCCTGGATGTCAAATCCAGATGAGCACATATGTTATGCTTTGTGCTCATGGTCCATCGACTTGCCATCTGTAACACATAACAATATAAAAATTAGTACCTTTGGCTAAGAACATCATGAAACACTTAAACTTGAATAGAATGTTTATGTCATGCGATGAGGTTGTGCGACTGAGATCAGTCGTGCGACTGAACAGTGCGATTGAGGTTCAGACGTGCGAATGATCTCATGCGTACGACTGAGTGTGCGACTGGACTCATGCGCATGTACTCTTATGCGGTTACACCAGTCGCGCGACTGAGCTTCATACGCATGGTTCAGTCGTGCGGTTAGGTAAATCACACCCATTAGTCGTGCGACTGAAGTTCATCCGCCTGTCCAATCGCATGATATCCTGTCTGTTCAATTCAAATTAACTTTTTCACCAATTTTGAGTTTTAGACATCGTTATCTGGTTCATTCGACTCGCAATACGTTCTTATAACCTCTAACACTTAATTTCATCTGTTTGAGTAGTTAGGTTAGGTTATTTGTCCGTTTAAGTCTCGGCTTGCCTTCAGTTCAAATTTTAAATTTACAGATCTGGAGTAAAAATGAACGCGATTTTGGTTTCTCCACCGCAATTTACCTGTAAAGTCGATAGAAATGATCAGTACTCAAGAAGCGGGTGTTTTAGGAATCAAATGAAATTTTGGCAGAGTGTGGTTAAGTCGTGCGATTTAGGGTTTCTTTGAGGGTGATGAGTCTCTGCGACCGACCCCCTCTATTTATACTAACCCTAGATCCATCGTGCGACTGAGTTCATACGCACCTTTCAGTCGTGCGAGTGAGACTCAGTCGTGCGATTGGGTCAGTCACCCTTCTCTAGTCGTCCGACTGGATTTCAGTCGTGCGACTGACTCACTCGTTCGCACTTAAGCCTCCGACTGGGCTAATCGTATGGGCCATTCGGTTTGATGGTCCATACTCATGGTTCATTCGTGCAAATGGATTCCATTCGTATGGTTAGTCCATACGTATGGTCATTCGTGCGAATGGGTCATACTTAGTAATTTTCTGCCATTTTTACCAATTTACATTTAAAACCCTTTTAACTCTTGAAATTAACGTTATGAGCCTTTGATCATCTCAGACATGATCATTTTATCTTGAAAACTTTTGATCACCTCAGACGTGATCCTTTTAACCAATTTAGTCACCTCAGACGTGACTCTTTAAAACACTTTGTCACCTCAGACGTGACTGTTTTAAACTTTCAAAGCACATGTGGTATCTCAGACATGACCCTTTTAGTGAGTTGATTCCTTTCTGATTTTCCTGATGTAGTCCGACAACTAATAAAATTAAAATTAAAACTACTAACTAACTTAGAAAATTTAAACTAATTACTGAAACAAACTTTTTTTGGCTTTTTGTGAGAGATAAATCCTAAGTAGACATCTACGGGATTAGTTTCGGAATAGACAGCTTCAATTGATTGACCACACCTGGACCAATTCAATTTTGGAATCATACAGCAAGTCAAATCATTTGGGATTTATTATCAAAATCTTTTGATGCTCAATTCTCGGTGTTCATCCAGAGTCGTTAGCAACTTAAGGAAATCATACTGAAACTTAGATTGTCACATTGATTTGAACTTTTGAGAATTGTAGCCACAATGATTGTCAATATGTTTGTCCACTGAAATCCTACAAAGACTTTAACAAGGCTGGTGACTGATTTAGGTTTAATTATTTCAACTAACATTTGTGGATCCCACAACTTATATGGAATTGTTGGACCAAAGAACCAATGAGCCGGATCAGAAAACCTTTAAGTCCCACAGACGTCACAACAACTACTGAAGTCCACATCAGCTGAAGACAACATCTGAAGACAAGTCTGAAGACACAAGTACTGAAGACAAAGTCTGAAGACACAAGTGCTGAAGACAAAGTCTGAAGACACAAGTGCTGAAGACAAAGTCTGAAGACACAAGTGCTGAGGACAAAGTCTGAAGATGTTGTCACAACAGCTGAAGAGGACTTCTTCAGTAGTTGTGACGGTTTGCTTTCAGTAGTTTTATTTTCTATTTTCAGTAGTTTTGTAAAACGACTGAAGAGTTTGTTCTTCAGTCGTTGTTGTAGCATCAGTAGTTTTCTTTTTCAGTAGTTTCATGTTTTATACTTAACACTCTGACATGTTCTCAGTAGTTGTGAACATTTCAGTAGTTTGTTAAGAAGTAGTTATTTTTGTACTAAATCTGCTAGTAATCACCACCCGTGATTACAGCAGTGATTGCACTCTATATAAGGAGTGCCAACCTTATTGTAACAATGAATGATTGAGCAATAATATTGAGCATTATTGAAACATTCCAAATCACAGAAAATATTCTCTCGCATTTGTTACAAATAACACTCTCTTGCTATAACTTGACTAATTCATCTCTTCATTCCGCTGCATTACACTATTATACCTCAAACTTGTGATCGCTGATCCTGTCAAATGGTATCAGAGCGGTTAATCATTGATCGATCTAATAATTGATCATTGAAACTGCTCTTCAAGATCCAAGTTTGAGCGAATTAGTATCCTTTTGCAAGAAACTGTTAAAGAGAGTGAATTTTCTGTGTTTTTAATCATTCATCCTGAGACTTATTCTCGGTTTTCATTGAGTTTGTTGTGGTGTATCAAATTTTTGCTTGAATAAAATTGTTTTTTTTGGGTCAAATGACTACTCCTTCCAATGATCCTCACAATACTGGTTCCTCAACCAAGCCTCCAATGCTGGTTAGGAATGAGTATAACATATGGCAACGTCGTATGCTCCATCACCTGTGTTAACAGTTCAGGTTGTTGGACATCGGTGGTACATGGTCCACATAAGCCTATGGTGAATAAACCGGAAACCAATCAAATGGTTCCGAAGAGGAAGGATCAATACTCAGATGAGATAAGAAATTATTTGAGATAGATGCAAAAGCTCATGGAATTCTAGCCATGGCGCTACCAAATGAAATTTATTCTGGGTTAATGCACTATGAATCTGCCCATGACCTCTGGAATGCCTTGAAAGAACAATTTGGAGGAACAGATGAGGTCTTGGCAAATAATAGAGAGATCCTTGCCCAACAATATGAGACATTCTCTCATAGGAAGGGTGAGACACTGACTCAACAGTTTGAGCGGTCTCTTGTTTGATCTCTGAATTGAAAATGGTCAAACATGAGTACACTAATGTTCAGATGAATAACAGATTTCTCAGATCACTGCCTGAGAGATGGGACACATATACCATTGTCCTACGCTCCAGTGCAAATTTGGACAAACTATCTCTCACCCAACTTCATGGGAAACTACTCACATTTGAGAGAGAGATAGAACAAAAGAGAAAACTGTCTTCATCTGGTAAGCTCACTGAGGACTTTGTACCAGGCAATACTGCTCTGGTTAGTCATGAGTCAGAATATGCTTCATCTGAATGCCAGTATGATGAGCATATTGATTTCTCTTCAAATATTTCTGATTCAGCATTTGTGAGTGTGATAGTCAATTTTCTGGGTGTAATAATGACAATCTATGTTTCATCATGGATGATCTCAAGGGGATTGCTGATGATGACTTAGAAGAGATGGATATTTTGAGCCAAATGGCCTTGATAAATATCAGATCTCAGAAGTTCTATAAAAGAACTGGAAGAAAGTTCCCAGGACTCTCTGGCAAAACCAAAGTTGGTTTTGACAAGAGTAAGTTGAGGTGTCACAGATGCCAAAGGCTTGGACACTTTGCTAGAGAATGTAGATCATCTGGATCTAATTCCTCTGCACCTTTTGTGACTTTTCCTAGTAATAGTCAACAAAACAAAGGGCAACATCCTGTCAATTCTAGTCATCAGTCTCAACTACAATCTCCTGCATATTTTGTTCCTCAGGGTCAAATGCCTTATCCTTACCCGTGTTATTACATGCCACAAGCAGTCAAGTTCAAGCTCCTATGGTACCACAACCTCATGCACTTCCAGAACCTCAACCATCTCATCAACCCCCTCAGCCTCAACAACACAGCTTTTTCACCCCAGAAGTTGTTGATTGGAGTAGCTTGCCAGATGACATGTCTGGTCATGAACAATTGTTCACAAGTACTGATCAACATGGTGGTGATAGTCCTTTTGGAAATCTGGCACTTATGGCTCTGGAATCAACTGAGGGTTCCTGCTCAACTGCATCATCTTCACAGGTAACTCAGGTATCTTCAGAGGCCAAAGCCAAGTTATGTTCTGAATCTTGCATTGCTGCTTTGTCTCTATTAGAGAGGCAAATGTAGCATTAATAAATGAAAAACTTGAGTTTGAGAAAACTATTTCCAAAAGACAAGCTGAGTATGAGTCTGTGATTAATAATAAAAATGATGAGATTTATAAGCTTAAATGCCAATTAAATGATGAAAAGGCTAAGCTAGAGGTCATTCTGGAGGACCAGAAAAGTCTCAAAGAAACCCTGCAGTCACCAAGTAGAGTGTGATCGATGGGTGAAATCATGCAAAGGTTTTGAGATGCTTCTTAGTAAGCAATCAGCTTCCAATGTGAAGTTTGGCATTGGTTATAATCACACTGCTCCTCCTACAGATTTTACTCCAAGAGTAGAGGTGAAATCTGATGGAGAAAGCAATAACCAATCCACCTCATCATGTGATTCACTTTCTGATAAAGCATCATCAAAAGTTGAAGTCAGCAATAAGCCCTCTCAGAACTTATCAGCTAATACTGATAGTTCAATTGCTGACACTCACATGATCAAAGAGTTGGTCAACTCAGGAGTTATGTCAGAAAGTCCTGAAAGGACTGGAGAGCAAGATTTAACTCCTGAAGTTCAAGCTCCAACTACTGACAGCACTGAAAAGAAAAAAACTGTCAGTAGAAAGAGTTTGAAACTACTAAAGAGGAAGCCAAGAAAGCAAATAGTGCTTCCAAAGTACTGAAGAGCAAGTCTTCAGTAGTTTCATCCTCTTTAGTTGATGATCAACAAAAGATGAAAAATAAACCATGTGAAGTATGTGGTTTGTTTAATCATCTCACTGATGATTGTTGGTACAAAAGAGGATCCAAACTCAAAAATAAAGATGAAATTAAAGAGAAAATGGTAAAAATGAAAAATGAGTTTAAAGCCACATTTGTACCAGCAACATCAAATCCTGTAATCCCAAGTCCAAAAAGAAATCCAAAAGGAAGGGGTTAAACAGGTAACAGCTGAGGTTGCTCAAAAGAAGAAGGTGCAACATAAGAACTTATCAAACTCCAGTCCTAATGTGTCTGAAGAGCTGAAAGCTCTATCACAAAACAGACACAGCTGGTTATGATGGTTCAACATCTATTGGGAAGAGTCAACCAATTAGATGCTCCTATGTTGAATCCACAGAAAAGGAGGTCCAAGCCAAAGGATTCCTCCTTTTCCACCATCTTCTTCCTCTCAAGCTGTTATTTCTAGCAAACTTGTTAGTCACCATCTGTTGATGTGAATAGGCCCAAAACCAAAAAGGTTTGGGTCTCAAAATCTAACTAATTTGCTTTGTTCTGCAGGGTTCTTCAACATGCCACAGAGGCATCTGGTATGTAGACAGTGGAGGATCCATGCATATGACAGGAAACAGATCACTTCTTAATGACTACTCTCAAGGAAAGAAGGGATTTGTATCTTTTGGCAATGATGCAAAGGGTTACATCATCGGCAAAGGCTTTGTTTCCAATGGGGAAATAAAGTTTGATGATGTTAACCATGTGGAAAATCTCAAGTACAACCTCTTGAGTGTCAGTCAAATGTGTGACAAAGGCCATGTTGCTCTTTTCACAAGTCAGAACTGCCGGATTCTGTCATCCAAAGTTCTGAGTTTGATTGACAAGGTGTTGGATAAACACACTCTCCTTAAGGCCAACAGGACTGGTAGAGTGTATGCCTTAGATCTTTCTAAGAAAATAGATCTAAAAGGCCATCCTTGCCTATTTTCCAAGGCTTCCCCTCAAGAATCTACACTATGGCATAGAAGGCTGAGTCATGTTAATCTCAAAAACATAAATCAGCTGATTACCCATGGTTTAGTAAGGGGATTGCCCATGAAGGAGTTCAAATGTGAAGATGACTGCACTGCTTGTCTAAAAGGAAAACAGCACAAAGTTTCATTTCCTTCCATAGAAGAACCTAAGTCCACAGCCTGCTTACAACTTCTTCACATGGATCTCTTTGGTCCTGTGAGAGTGATGAGTATGGCTAAGAAGAAATACTGTCTAGTAATTGTGGATGATTACTCTAGATTTGTATGGACTTTCTTCTTGCATGCAAAGGATGAAGCACCTCAGAAGATTATTAACTTTGTGTTGTATGTTGAGAAGCAGTATTCCCTCTCAGTCAAGTGTGTTAGAAGTGATAATGGAACTGAGTTTAGAAACAACACACTTGATGAGTTTTCCTCTCAAAGGGAATTAGAGGCATTTTAGCATTCCAAGAACTCCTGAACAAATGGAGTAGTGAGAGAAAGAACAGGACCCTTATTGAAGCTGCAAGGTCCATGTTGGCTGACTCTGGATTGCCAATGACTTTTTGGGCTGAAGCTATCAATACCGCTTGTTATGTCCAAAATAGAGCTCTAGTGAATAAGAGGTTGATGAAAACTCCATATGAAGTTCTTCATCATTTGGCCCCTCTAATCATTCTTTAGAGCTTTTGGATGTCCTTGTTTCATTCTCAACACAAGGGATCAACTCCAGAAATTTGATTCTAAGGTGGATGCAGGATATTGTTGGTTATTCATCAACTTGCAAAGCATACAGAGTCTTCAACTGTAGAACAAAGATAGTTGAAGAGACTCTACATGTTAAGTTTAATGAATCTCCAAAGGACAAGATTCCACAAAATCCTGTGGAGATATTTGATTTGGACATACTGCAATATGCTCCTCATCAAACTCCAGCTGTTGCTCATGTCAACAGTTCTCCACCTGGTGGTACTGCTAGTGCTGATGATGATGATAGCAGTACTCACCTCTTCAGATTTACTGATCAACTGCCTGATTCAGCTAGACCTGATGTTCCTGTAGCTCCAGCAGCACAATCCACAACAAATGCTGATGAGATTTCTACAACTTCAACTTCCTTTGAACTACCATCAACTGATTGGTTTCAAGGAAATCCTTCACCATCACCATCTGTTGCTGAGCCTGCTACAAACACTTGCACTGATCTCATTGTGTATCAAGATCTGAAGAATCACCCTATGTCTCAAATCATTGGTGATATCACTGCTGGTGTATCAACAAGAAGTCAATTGTCAAATTTTGCTTCTATGCTCTCTTCATCAGTCAGCAAGAGCCAAAGAATTATCACATTGCATTAAAAGACAATGGATGGGTTGATGCCATGCAGCTTGAGCTTCTTCAGTTCAAGAAACAGCAAGTGTGGGAACTTGTTCCTCTACCTCCAGGTAAGTGTGCAATAGGCACTAAATGGGTGTTAGGAATAAGACTGATGAAAATGGGCTTATTGTTAAGAACAAGGCCAGACTGGTGGTTCAGGGGTTTGCACAAGAAGAAGGTATTGATTATGATGAAACCTTTGCTCCTGTAGCCAGACTGGAAGCAATTCGATTGTTTTTAGCTTATGCTGCTTATCAAAATCTTAAAGTTTTTCAAATGGATGTCAAAAGTGCATTTTTATATGGAAAATTAAAGAAGAAGTTTATGTATGTCAACCACCAGGTTTTGAGGACAACAAATCCTAATTGGTGTATAAGCTTGATAAGGCTTTTATGGGTTGAAACAAGCTCTAGGGCCTGGTTGAGACATTATCAAACTTTCTTCTTAAAAAATAATTTACTAGAGGCATGGTAAAAAACTAGTTTTTCTACTCTAATAAAAGAGTAACTAAGAGTGATACGTGAAAACATCATATTTTTCTCACCAAATTTTTTATTTTTTTCTATTAAATGATTACATTAATTATTAATTATTTTTACATCAAAATAGTTTATTAATTTATTAAAAAGAGATCTTTCTATTAATGCTATTTATAACAAAATAAACTTTTATAAAAAAAAAGTTTTTTTCAAAACATCAAATTTTTTTAAAAATAAAACATATTTTAAATTTGATGTTTTCAAAAAGCTAAACTTTGATAAATCAAAAACAACTAAAGTGAAAGTTTTAATAAGAAACTTTTTAAAATTAATATTTTATTAAAATAATTTATTTAATATTCTATTGATTCAACTCGTTTAATAAATGGTATTAATAAAGGTAGTTATTTATATGTAACTATTATTTTTTATAATTTAGAATTAAATATTACTTAAAATACTCAAAATTTTGAATATCTATTGCTCGAATATCTTAAATTTCAACTACCGCGACTTAAAAAACATTAATCCAGAGAATTTTCTTTTCGAAACTAATATTAGACGAGCTGGGTGTAGTAAAAAAAGTTCTTAAATATACAACGGGTTGAGATCTGTTTTAAATACCGAAACTTGCATCGATTAATGGTATTTAAAAAAACCAATTAAGTACAAGACAAACATTATAAAACTTTCGCAATACGATGCGTTAAATTAAATATTTACACTTTGTCGCTCGTTAACTAAAAACCTTAGCTAAAAATAATTTATTTTCAAATTTTATGCTGACGTAAACAAAGGGTACATGAAGTAACGCGTATGTCTACTTCATTAGCAGGTTAGGCAACAGTTTAAGATATCAAAACATACACCTAACAATGAGATTTAATAAAATCGAATTACAAAGTAAAAACATGTAAAAAAATCTACGCATTGCAACGTGATAAACCAAACATTTACTAGTTGTGGCTTGTAAAAAACATTTAACAAACTTTTTTAAAACAAAAATATGGCAATGTCGGCATAGGGGAGGGGATGCGGCGTGTACGTAGCTCTTTAGCTGGTTAAGCGTCGTGTCAAATATCAAAACATACACGTGCTGATACTACATAAAAAAGACAAACTATCAATAGACAAAACATTATGAAATCACCATCGCACTAAGATGCATTAGGCTAAATTTTTACAAGTTGTGGTTCAGTAAAAGTGTAAGAAAAAATACAAAGAAAACTTGAGTTTTTAAGTTGACGTCAATGTGCATTGAAGACCTGCATGTTGTGTTTGAATGCTTAGCTCTTTGTGTGAAAACCGCGCGCAATGGCATTGATGACTTGCATGTTATGACGAAAGCTTGGTTTAAAACAATATTTACATCAACGCGTAGATAAAATTAGTATGTTGCAATGACATATTCAAATATTTATAAAACATATGTAAGAAGTTAGATGAGACACCACTAGAAAACTGCAACAGATGACGCGCAAACATCTTTGGGGTCAGATGACGCGCAAATGCGTGTCAATGAATGGGTAGTCATAAATGAAAGATGTCACGCATCCGCGCGTCATCTCTTTATGACGCACGAAAGATGACGCGCATGTTATGACGGACAATAGATGACGTGCATTGCGTGTCAAGGAAGAGATAGTCATTAATGAAAAGATGACGAGCGTGCACGCGTCATCTTTATGAATTTTATGACGCTTTACCAATGATACGCAATGCGCATCATAAATTTAGTTGCTTTATAAAATATATATTTTTTATTATTAATTTAACTGCTTTTTTTATAAAATTACAAATCAATAATTGTCGAATAACAACAAAACAAAATTTGTTATATATTATATTATTTGTGGTTATCAACAATTATATAGATAGACTTTATTAGAGATATACTTATCATGTTATTCAAATGGTTATTGGAGTTATGAAAGGATTATGTTTCCTACTCCTATAAATACCCCTTGTATCTTATTTGTAAACATCAATCAATAATATAAACCTCTCTCCCTATATCTTTCTTCTCATATTGTTGTTGCTATTAGACTAGTTTCACAACACTTATCAGCACGACTTGCGTTTTGAAGTGGGATCCGAGTATCATAAAGTTATATTGGATATCACTCCATATCGATGTTAGCAAAAACGGTTACAAGCAAAATTGTTGATCTCATATGAAAAATCTTTAACTCTTTATCATTCTTATTTTATTTTAAATTTTCTCATCTATGATTCTTTTAGTTTGTTTTCAATCTTGAACATAATGGAAAATATAACATGATGATTAAAGTACACATCGTTTCGTTTATTTTGATTCCTCGTATTAGTTACAAATTGATTAAATAGTCGTTAACATAACTTTCATGTTAACATATGATTCATAAATGAATAAATATGGAATCAAAAATATAGTTTCATATAAAATATATTTATCAAGTAAAGAAAATATCGCTTATAACAAAATAAAAAATGTACGTGAAACTTAAGACTATATATTTCTATTTGCAACAGCTAGAACATTTAATTTTATTTATGTTTTTTTTGTTTTAAAGTTAAACTAAATATTTTATTAGTTTATGCAACGTGAATCCTAACTGGATGGTTTTTGATTTTTACAAAGCAGTTTAAATAAATCAAATTTTAATTTAATAACATATCATACACCTTCATTTATATATGAGGTATACTTTTCATCTTCTCAAATTTTGTTCCCATTAAATTAGAGTTATGGGATATGTTCATGTGCATATTCATGTCAGTTGTTACTTTAATATATATCTATTATTATGAAAATTGACTTTACCAAGTTCCAATAGTTTATCAGTTGCATATGATTCGAAGGTTTCCTATTTACAAGCATTGTGTTGAATTATCTTAGTTCATTAGCTTAACTACAACTTCTAATGTCAAATAATAATAAAACTTTTATGGTATTATATGGAAGTTTGTTATCTTGTAAAACCATGTTGGATTCAAGATTTAAATAATAATAAAAAAACATCAAAATAATATAATTGATTACGATTCATGTTGCTAAAGATAATACATGTTTATATATTAACATCAAAAGTATATGAACTTTAATTAGCATATATATGGAATGTTTTGTCGTAAAAGATATGCTTGTGAATTTTGTCGTAAAATATATATTTGGAAATTAGCTTTGACATTTTATGGATCATATGTTATTGTAAGAATTCCTATAAGTCTGATACAACCAAAACATCCAAAGTCTCTCTGCAAGCAATGCACTAAAGAATTGAAGTAGAATTGCTTCGGAAGTTTTACACCATACACTAGAAATATTCTAAGTATAAATCTTCCGAAGCCAAGACCAATATCTTCCGAAGCCAAATGTGAAGTCTTCCGAAGCTTCAGAGACAAAGTCTTCCGAAGCCAAATAGTGAAGACAGATTTCTTCCGAAGACTTTTAGAGATATGCCTTTATCCGATGTACTTTACCATAAAGCTTGACCACCTTTCCGCTGCAACTCTGTAAAGTCACCAACTTATATGAGTTGGTGAAAGGTCCATGCTTTTAGTAACTGTACATTGAGGTCTTGAGTCCATGCTTTCTACTTTATGTACTTTCATCCTTTTGTAATATATTAGGATGTGAGCTATGACATGTCATAGTCACAAGTCAAAAGGCAGATATGCTATTTGATTCTACAATTGATTTTGTTTGTGTCTAGTCAATTGTATCTAGCTAGCTTTCAAAGTATAGCCGGCTGTAAGTTGTAGTATAAGTATTCCATGTTATAGTATCTTTCCATATGCTTTTGTAACACTTGTAATAGAACTTGAGAAAGCAATATACTACATCCTTGAAACCCAATCTCTTGTGTTCTCTTGTTCTGTCTCTTACTTGTTACTTGTGTTCTTAGCATTATTATTATGGTTAATCTAGTTTACTGTTTGATTAAGTTTGGTTAATCTCCTCTTTGTGTTGTTGTGTTGTAAGTGACCACCCTTCACCGTCCTGCAATTGTTAAAACATCAGAGGGATTATAATTGTATAAGTTTCAATGAAGAATGACAAACATGTATACCTAATATATACTTGTGATTGGTTATATCAAGATAAGATAATACATAATTTATGTATATTTGTGTTGAAATTGATAAGAAAACATCTTACTTTATAAAGTTTTATAATTACATGTTTTATATGGTTACATGTTGTAACTCTTTGTATTGTATAATTTGACTTTATAGTATATCTTTTGTTTTTATGCTATATTGTCATACTCCTTAAATCTTATTAGCGTTATACAGAATATCTTGAAATTTAAGATCAATAAGTTTATGTATAACTCGATCACAATCACTTCTCAATTGATATTATGTGATGATAAGCATAATTATAAGGAAAGTTGAATGATACAATTTCTATTAATCACATTTATTTATGCTCTGAAAGTGATAATATTATCGAAAGTTTGAAACCACCATGTAGCTTGTGTGGTTTAAATCCACCCTTTCCTTGACATGAATGTTATTATATAATGATCTTACGCTCACGTAAGAAATTAAGAAAAATGTAATGGTGATCATGTTAATAAGATCAACCATATTGATAATGAAATTGATTACAAGAAGTGGCATACTAAATGAGTGATTCACTGATTATATAATAATATAATATGGAAAAGGTGCCACTATTCTCTCGTACTTATGTCGTGCATGAAACAAGCACAAGTACAATAAAGCATATATGATCATAAACTAGAAGTTCATGGATCGTGATTATTTAATAAACTGGCATGACCGGTTAGACCATCCCGAGTCAATGATGATGTGAAAAATATTAAAGAACTGAAATACTCTTCGTGGTAATTAAGCAAACAATGTTTGCTCTCAATGAAAGTTGATTAGTTTACCAATTAAAGTAAGATATAATTATCTTATATTTTTGGAATTTATAAAGGATACATATATCCTATTATGGATACCATTTAGTGTTTAAATCGATGCATCGTCTAAATGGTTATCAAATTCACAACTTAAAGTTGTATGTTTATGGCTCAGCTAATGAGATAGCAAGCATATTATTCTAGATTATGATATTATTTTTAGTAGAAATGGTGACTTCAATTCACAAGATATTAATGATTATATGGAATAAGTGTTGAACTTCATATTGCTTAAGTTCATGCACAAATTGCTTTTGTTGAGAAGATCACTCAATTGATTGCAAAGCCAATAATCATAAGAGCAAATATTCATGTTTGTGAACATGTTATTTATATATAAAAACATTAATTCGCATCAAGCCAAAAAGTTGTAATACTTTCTCTCTATTAAAGTTGGGTTTTGGTCAGAAACAAAATAGATCTCATCTAAATTATTTTCTTTTTTTGTGCGGTATATATTGCAATGGTTCCACCACAACGCACAAAGATGAGAGTTTAAAGAAAGTTGGGAATATATCATGGGTATACATAATATCTTTAATTAAAAATATAGAGCTATTACCAATATATTTGTTTATGGCTCAATTTATTGGTTTATACATTTTGAATAATCAATATTTCCAACATTAGGGGGAGATAAAAAGTAGTTGGATCGTGAAAAGTTGTAATGAATTATCAGTGTATTAGCTTGATCCTCAAACAAATAGATACGAACCAAAAGTTCAAAAGATAATTCATTAGTGAATCAATTACCAGACATAATCATTAACATGTAAAGAGTGACTACGTCACATATACCAACTACTAATGCTCCAATTAAGAATTATATTGGTAATGAGTCTATGCCACGTCTGAATTATGGTAGACTGGTCGATTCCATGAATAAAAATCCTCGAAACAGGAGCAAGTATAAAGATGGTCAAGTCGAGGTATGATATAAGGGTCTCCTACAGAGACAATAGACATGATGGTTCTAGATGAACATCAAATACATGAAAAATAAAGAGATCTCAATAAATCTATGATGTCTACGTTACATGGAATTGAAATAAAATCGACGTCGATAATACTGTATATGAAGCGCTTGAAATAATGAAAAAAAGATGAGTATCAAGAACTAAAATTTGCCTTTAAATGGAAATGTATAATGATTGGCAAAAATAAACATATGCAAATAAGGCAGAGTTGAATTCTCTAATATGTTGGTTATAAATGAGGTCTTTTGTGCGATTGAATTATTTGAGAAAAATTGGTGCTACAAGGAGTTTCACAAAGACAAATAATATAAAGGAGACACATTCTCATGGTGAATGTAATAACGTACCAACACTCCATTAGTCTGGTAGTACAAAGAGAGAATTGATATGTGTAGTATGAATGTCGTGATTTACTCGACATTGAAACTTACATTAAAATGATTAATTGCTATAACATGTAAAGTGAGTTCTCGAGAACATATTATTATATATATTCGGATCTGAATGCATTATGTTTATTGTATATGTTATTGCATTGAATATAACTTCAACTCCTCATGAGTTTTCAAAAGCAGTTGAGTCCTTAAAGGTAAGTGAAAATTTTTTAAAGATGTAAATCTTGTGCACCATTAAACACATACAAATGAAATTATATCCGTTGATGATGACATCTCAATGAATCTATATATAAGAATGGTGTGATATTTATGTTGGAAGTTTATTCTTTACATATGATACAAATAAATGTGTTAAAGGTGAACAGTTTATGTGCCAAAATTCTTGATGATTGTATGCACACAAGTAATTAGTCAATACCGAATAAAGTTTGTGAAGATCATAAATACCGAAAGCATCGACATCAAAACTTCAAGAAATGTGTTATGTAAGTGAATATGTATTATAGTAGTCGAGGTGAGTGTGATATAATCAACTCGACAATTATCTCGAAAAGATAAATATTAATTGATGTAGTTTGTCCATGTGCTTTTATGAAAAGAACAAGATGAGGTGCATAAGTATCATATGATATGATGATGATATGATTGTATCTTTTCAATGGATTAAAAGAGTTCAAATTGTTGAAAGAATAATTTGAAATGAAAGATAAAGTTATAAATTTATGATTTGATATGTTGAAATAACATTGTGTTTTATCAGTCAATCAAACTACATTAAGAGGATGTTGAAATATATAATATGCATTAAGCTTGTCATTTTAAATACGTTAAAATATTTTCCAATCATCATCTTTTATCAAATAAAAAATAATAATCTAGAAGTTTGTAGTTCATTGCAATTGATATATAATTGTTTCTTTCTAGTTATACACGATTAGATATATTATTTATGTTGTGTCTAATGAAGAGACAATAAACTATGTTAATTCAAGTGTTCTAATTTCTCCAAGGCATGAAAAATATGAGTTTATATTTACTAACACATCAAAACGAGTTTAGTTAGTACTGTAGATGCAGGTAATGCAACATAATTTTGAATCTTGTGGTATTTGTTTATAAAAAAAGGCACTAAAGTTTCATTGAAGATGATACATCATTGATGAGCTTCAGCAATAGCACAGTTGGGATCACCGACGAATCATCAACTTCATAGAAGATCAACAGTTATCACTTAAATGATGCATATACAAATGAGGGGGAGTATTATTCAAGTTGCACTCTTTTTTCCTTTACTAAAGTTTTTTTCCATTGGATTTTCTTAGTAAGGTTTTTAAAGAGGCAACATAGTTGATGCAAACAGGGAGAGTTAATACGCACTGCACTCTTTTTTCCTTAGCTATGGTTTTATCCCACTGGGTTTTCCTAGCAAGGTTTTTAACGAGGCAACATCTTCGAGCGTATTAAGTTGATAACCAAGGGGGAGTGTTATAAATATTATTTATTGTGGTTATCAACAATTATATAGATAGACTTTATTAGAGATATACTTATCATGTTATTCAAATGTTTATTGAAGTTATGAAAGGATTATGTTTCTTACTCCTATAAATACCTCTTGTATCTTATTTGTAAACATCAATCAATAATATAAACCTTTCTCCCTATATCTTTCTTCTCATATTGTTGTTGCTATTAGGCTAGTTTCACAACAAAATTCATTTAATTAAATACTAACAAAAATTACAAAGTTGTTCAAAGTTCACATCCAATTACAAAAAAAAAAAAAAAACAAAGTAGTTTCAAATTAATTTAATTGTCTAATATGTTGGCCTACACATAAATGAATTATGAAACGTAACGCGACCACTCTTCAAGAATTCCATCCAAATCAGCGTCGGTCTATTCATTTTTACCTCCTCCAACCTAAGAAAAAACAATTTCACTCTAGTGAGAAGGTCAAAATAAACAAAGAGAGGGATAAGTTTGAGAGAGAATAGTTTCGAGCAATTTTCTGTCATGTATATCAACAAAAAGCAACAATGGTAAATATATTATAGGATGATTTACTTACATTGTTATTGACTATTATTTATAGTGCATGGAGGTTTTTAGCTTTCTTAGTTGAATCTTGCAATAGAAACAATATTAAATTGTCACGCAAGTTTCTAATAACAAACTAAACTAATGATAAACAAAACATTATATCATTTGGTCGTTTTCTCTTAGTTCATAAATACTTATATTGAGATAGAGACATTTTCTCTTAGTTCATAAATACTTATATACATGATATTTTCAAACAACAAGCAACACCCATGTTCAAGTTAAATGTGAATTTCAACTGCTTATATGCAAATTTAAAATGTCTATTTGGTAATGAATGCAGTAGTTAGTGCTTTATCAAGGAGTCAATACACTATGATAATTACCTTCAATACTTTATGTATGGCCATTTCAAATTCCAGCTTGTAGCATTGTTAGGCTTACCTTTCCCTATATTTGAGCCAATACTTTGAACCGAACATCCGCAACAAAAGCAAAGATCAAACCCAAAGAGTCAAAGATCAAACCTAAACAGTCAAAGATCAAACCCAAATCAAATATAAAGTTGCTACTATCATAAAACAATTTTCTACAAGTTGTAAGAGTAGACAAACTACCAGCGATGGAGCAACAAACTAACCTTACCTCTAATGATATATTTCAAGAATGCACAATTAGGCTTAAGTGTATTCTTAACCACAAGCTCAAGAACAAAATAACTAATAATTTAGACCAATGTAACAAAGAACAACGGAACTAAAATAGTACTTAAACATAAGACAATTATCAAAGTAGGTTCCTTGGGTGAGTCACACAACTCCTTTTTAACCTTAATCTTGGGCTATGACATATTTTTATATTAAGTGTATTCTTAACCACAAGCTCAAGAAAAAAATAGCTAATAATTTAGACCAATGTAACAAAGAACAATAGAACTAAAATAGTAATTAAACATAAGCCAATTATCAAAGTAGGTTCCTTGGGTGAGTCACACAACTCCTTTTTAACCTTGATCTTGGGCTATGACATATTTTTATATTAAGTGTATTCTTAACCACAAGCTCAAGAAAAAAATAGCTAATAATTTAGACCAATGTAACAAAGAACAATAGAACTAAAATAGTAATTAAACATAAGCCAATTATCAAAGTATGTTCCTTGGGTGAGTCACACAACTCCTTTTTAACCTTAATCTTGGGCTATGACATATTTTCATATTAGTCATGCCATCTTTATTAACGTTTTTCTGGATACTTAGAGAGGTAACTAATAGTTGTCAGATTATTCATTCAAAAAATTTATGAGTAATTTTTATTTCAAATAGGAACAAATCAATTCTGACCTCTACTTTATAGAGTTTTATCAAACATACAAGTTTGATGTCATAACACTCCATATAACAAATTGAAGTTGGTAGCATACCTAATTATCAACAACCCTGCATAGCAAAAAAACAGATAACTTAATCACTATAAAAGTCCCGATAGATAATTAATTGTTATAATATAAATAATGTGTGAAAAAAATTTCTACATGCCTTGCCTTTTGTAGTAATTCCCAATGCAATGGACCAGTAGTCATGTTGAATGCCCCAGGATAACAAAGTAGGTGAGCACCTAATAAGTGATTGATGATTAATTAATAATAATGCACCTAAATGTTATTGAAACTACTAGTTAACAACAACCTACTCAATGAAACTACTGCTTAAAAGAACAAAATGAATACAGTTAGCAATTTACATTTCATTAATCTACTAACAATCTATATGGCAGGAGTAGCAATTTACTATTGTATCATCATATTTTATTTGGATCAAGGTGAAAACAACCTATATTAAGCCCCAAACTATGAGGTGTAAGGCTATCGTTTATGCTACCTGCTACAATTACAAATGGTTAATTAATCGGATCATAAACATCAAATTAATCATCATCGTGTGTCATCTGGCGTCTTATTTTCCTCCTTAACAAAACAAAACATATAAATAGAAAAGTATCTCGTATACATTAAAAAAATGTAGTAGCATCATTATTTTCAAAACAATTCAGCTACCTATTCTCAAAACTTATAACCAAACCATATACAATAGGTTACAAAGCACATGGAGAAACAACATCCAGAAGGAGCAGAGCATACATTGTACTTGTTGATCTAGTGTTTACGATGAATGTAAATGACTAAACCCGTGTATCGTAAAGTTCTTTTAGCGACAACATAGTCTTTTATCTCTAGAAAATAAGACACATATTAGTATGTAACATTGAGCCACTCTTTTATTAAATCTGTTAAATGATAATATAATTGCAGTTTGTTAAGTTAGATAACATATACAGTGGTGTAGTACGCATAAGAGTGTGACACATAATATGGACAACAACCTTGGTGCACACTACACACAGAGTAAGCAACTTTTGTCAAATAAAAAATCACATAGTATCAAGCAAAAAGGACTGTTAAAGAAATATCAAGCAAAAACAATCATGTTATTAATTCAGGATACATGATCTAATAGACCAGATTACACAATTAAACCAATATAATTAAATAGTCAAACCACCTCACAAACCAATACAAAAACAATACTAACAGACCAAACCACCAAATAATCACCAAATCAAAAGATAAATCAATCAAATAATTCAAAAAAGAAAACCATAATATGAATAATCAATAGAATAAGTGAAATCTATATTGTATAAAAGTCAATAAAGCAATAAAACACTAAAATACAAAAAATAGGTAAATCAATGCTTACATACCAGGTAATTCCTTAGAATCCCACTTGTAAACATCAACTTCATTGATGATACTAAGCTTGAGCAACCTGTCATTCTCTTCTATAATAAAGAAACCAAATGAAGTTTAAAATTATAAACTTAAAGTCATCCATTACATAAATCAAAAACTCAAAAGTTTTGAACTACACAATTTTGCGTGTCTTATTATATTCTTCAAAACCACAATCAATTTTCATTAGCAACCTCATGAGTATACGTCTCAAACCCTACATGTCCACTCATCCGTCATAAGACCTTCGCAAAACTCCGGTGAGCATAATACGCCTTAACAACCAATCGCTGCCCACCGTCGCCGGCATAACAAACCTCCGGACAAACGGCGACCTGAAGCCTCTCATAATGTCCAAGGGTGATGCCTTCGAGCACATCGAGGCGTTGAAGGCCGGCGTCAAAGACGGAGTAAAGCTCGTCGCGGACACGGTGGCTAACAAGACCTCATCGAACACGAATACCTCACCGGCGTCGCACGCTTCAAGGCGTTCTCCTCCAGTCTGTTCCTCCCACAAGAAGCGCTAGGCGGGTCGTTTTAAAACATGACGGAGAACCTTGACATGCAAAAATGCGTGTCATTTTTTCTATAAATTTTGTAAAATACGACATAATTTTTATGACACACAAAAATGCGCGTCATATTTTTCCGCACGTCATCTTTTGCACGTAGTTTTCTAGAAAAACTAAATATGTTCGAACTAATTAATTATTTTGTTGACATAGGCATAGTTGCAAGCATGTATTGAAAACTTTTACGTTATGCATAAACACTTTTCGTTTTACATTTTAAGGTATATATAATATGATATGATATTAACTATAACTTTATACATTCTCGCACACGGTATAGAAAATATAACTATCCTTTGAGTAACCACACCTAGAATTTTTCTAAGTAGTATTTGTATTGGACAAGACTAGAAAACCACATTCTACTAATTGTGTGTCTTTTTCTTACCACAAGACATCAACCCACCCCGATCATATAATATTATTTTAAACCAATGTTTTTAAAATTGAACCGGACAATTAATCAATCACTTTGGAGGTTTATTGGTCAGAGTGGTCGAATCGATAGGACCGGTTGGATCAGTTGAACCAGATTTAAGATCAGATGATATCATATAAAAATATAATTAATATTATTTATATATATTTAATTCAAAAACAAAATATGAAAACGATATATGTTTTAGGCTAGATTTACTCTTTTAATATCATATAAACAGTTAAATAACTAAAATATATACCATAAAATACTAAATGAATTAAAAAATAATGTTTGGAAGAAAATAATAAAAAAAAGTTCTAAAATCCGGTCTGATCACCAGGTCTGTTTCGACAGGTTCACAAGTCTAACAAGTAACCAGTCGATTCAAATAAAAGTGAACCAAATACAAACGACCAGACCAGTTCCGTGACCGGTTACTAGTCTAATCGGTATGAACGAATGATCCTCTCCGGCTTTAATTATACAACTTTTAAACCTTTGAAAAATTCAACGTTATGTATCTAATGCTAAGTTAATAGTTTGACTTTTACTGGCTATTAAATAATGCTATTTAGTTTTTCAGACGTGAAATTTTTGTAGATAAAGTCAAAGAAATTTATAATTTCATTGAATCATTGAACATTGAAATGATATTTTTTTGTAGTATTTTTTATGTTTCTAACTCTGACTATTAAGGAAGAAAAACTATAGACAAATAATTTAAGTAGTGTACGCCGTAAGTTAGTATAACGACACAAGCACAAAGTATAACCAAAATTTGTCAGCTCCCGATTTATAGTTATAAGTGATTGGTATAATATTCAAATGGATTCATACATCAATTATTTTTTTAATCATGTTGTCTCTAATAATATTAGACGTGCAAAAGCTGACTTAACTTTATAAGTGGGATGCTGCAAACAAAATCTATACCAATCTAATCATTTAGAACCATTGCATTTGTGTAATGAAGAGTAACTTAAAACATAAAAAAATTATACTATATCTTAATATATAAAGATTGAGTATATACTTAGGGCCGGGCTGTTTAATAGCCTATTAATGATTATTAATATGCTACATGTTAAATGTTCAAAATCTTTTAATTGTTAAAAAGTAACCCTAATACTGAATGATATCTTTTAACTGTTTAGCATCACGGTTAACTCTTAACTATTAACAGGTTATAAACCATTAAGACCATGAGTAATGGTTAATGCCCATTAAGAGGCAATTTCTGTCACATCAGCGTCAAGTCACCATTATTTTTTTGTTAAAAACATAAGTAATGGTTGATGGCCCTATAATGTCCATTCATCATTATGGATTTGGTGATTTATGCGTTGTAATAATAACGCTTAAGAGGCTTTTTTTAAACATAACGCCCCACCATAATGATGATGGGAGCATTATGTGGTGTTATGTATGAGTTTAACGCCCCATTACACATAGTCTAATAGGTAACTTTTTAATAACCATCAAGAGTCTACCAAACAACTCCTTAATGATTTAAAACCAATAGGTTATACATAACGTTTAAATTTTAAGTTTAATTTCTGAAACCTTACATTGTTATCCTTTTAAGTTTAACTATAAATAGAGTTTATATCTTATGCTTATATATTTTTTTTTAACTATTATAATTTTCTATTTCTCTTTGAGAACTTTATCAGCTTAATGTTAATAAAATTTTAAATATTTGTTTGCAATGTGTATATTTTATATATGTTGCTTGTAAAATTCATTCCAAACCGAGTTGTACGTCAGAATGTAATGTCATTAAGACACAAACGCACACCTTTTCGATTTGTTTTATAGTTTTCTTTTCTTCTCCACTTAAAACTTTTAAAACATGTTTTTTTATATAATTTAATCTGTATGTGCTTATATTTATTGTTGCGGCTTGCTAGTTTTAATTAATGTTCCTACATGATTTTGTTTTAATAGCTTCATTTTTTACATTAAGTTTTGAATACTATCAAGTATCTTGCAGCAACGCATTGGGTGTGGACTATTTTAGTTTTTTATGTAATGTCTCGAAATTTCTCAAAGACGTTCAGGTTTTATCTTTCCCTAAACAAAGTTAAGTATGCTATGAACGTCCCCTACTACACGGGGGTTTTCACGACATTTCGACGTTAGTGTTTTCACGGTTTTATGCCCCTAGCCAGAGTGTGGTGTTCATCTTTTTTACATAAAGGTTTGAGTGTTAATAACAATGTCCATAGTTCATTTTCTATATGAACTTACACATGTTATCAAAGTTTTCTTTAACGTGTGGCTTTGTAGCAATATTTCAAGCATAGCCTTTTCATGGTTCAATGTCCAACGTTTTCTTTAACATAAGGCTTCCTTTAATCCATATGATTTCATTAAATTTAATAACAATAACTATTACGATCACGATCACGATCACGATCACAATAATAATAACGATAATGGTAACGTTTAAAGTAATAACACTTGCAATTTAACAAAAGTAGAAACAATTTAATAATAATTTTAAAAGTATTAATGTGTACTCATGTACAAATCATCAAACTAATATGTACAAACCCTCAAATTTGCTTCAAGTTTCTGAATCTTATATGGTTTTCGTCATATAATTTTAAAATATGATGGTTTATAGAATCTAAATTTGCTGTTATGATATGCCAATTTATATCAACATTTTGAAGTGACTTTTTTCCTAATACCGAGTTGTCTTTGATCAAAACTACAGATTTAATACTAATGTACAGGTAATCGAAAATCAAATGTTATATATTTAACAATCCGCGTCAAAGCGCGGGTTTACACACTAGCATATATAAATATGTGTAAAATGATAGAATAGTATAAGCTCGAGCTCTAGCTTGTTTAAGCTCGGTACAATCCTATATTTTGATGACCCGGTTCCGAGTAACTCACGAATGTTGACCTTATCATGTGGAGGGGATGTGTTTTGCGGGGGTGGAAAAGCTTGTCGGTGATCTCCCGACAAGTTACAAATTTTTAGCAGTTGTGGCTGGTTTCATGGGGAGTTGCGCATTTCATTGATGGTGTGGGTGATGGTGGTTAGGTTGTGGGGGCAGCCCATGTCGGATGGTCGTGGCGGAGGCCGACGCTATGCAACAACATTGTCGTCGGTCCCCCATGCCACATTCTTAGCCCAATTCACGACGTCCAAACGTAGAGCCACACCACTCCCATTGTGACCATTGAATAGTCAAAATTGTGACTGTTACCCACCCCCACCAATGGCTATATGCCATTTTAAAACAAATAAAAATTCTACACTATCAATACAAACAAATAACTTAACCTTTTTACATTATTCTCAAAAATATTTCTCATCTATCTTTCACAAATATATACTACTCTTTTAAAAATATGTATTCCGATAAAAAAAATCCACAAAATCTCAAGCTCAAACCTCCACTAAACATAGACCGAATGTGCGTTCAGGTCCACGTGAAACGACACCTTCTACCCAACCGTTCAATCCACCACCACGAAATACAACCGAAGTTTCAAAATCCATACGAATCCCCTTAACCATCGGTCTATCACCCGACTATGCCCATGTTATAACCATCACAATTTTCTTATTACAATATCATGCCAAACCCTTTTAAAAATGCACCCAAAACGTACAAAATAAGATGATGAAGAAAATGAAGAAGAAACATAACGAATCCTTCAATGATCTTAAAATTTACAAAAGTGAAGATGACGAGATTCGTGCGAAAGAAGCACCCACACCGAATTGTAAATCGAAGATAAATCGACAACTCGGGCTACAAACAAGCCTTGGGATTAAAATGAATAGGAGACATTCGCAAAAGAATGGATATCTATATCTAAAGACCCTAACTGTAATTGGAGATCACAAAAAACATGAATCTTTTGGGAGAAAATGTATTGACACTTTAACATCATAGTTGGTTTGATGAACGGAACCATTGATCAAATTAACTTAAAGTGGGGGAGATGAACCACATGATAAGTCATTTTAAGGGGATATATACCCAAATGGTAAATTTTTTACTTTTGCATTTTATTTTTATAAATATATTTTGTGCAATACATTTTTTGCTATTAAAATATAAAAACATCATTTGTCGAGTGGAAGTAATGACGAGGATATTGTCCTAAAAGCCTTAAGCATATACAAAAAAAGTTTACGAGAATTTTGTTTACAAAAATCAAGGTATGGAGGGTGGTAAGAAGCCACACAAATGAGAGTCGGTGGAGGTTATGGCTCTGGAGTTGGTACTCAAACAACAAAGATTACTAAAACTTCGAAATCGGGACAATATGTTAGATCTGATGAGCCTGTTACAAGCCCCATCCCCGACCTCAACAAGCGCACCACACCGATCATCCCTAGATACAAGGGCAATAGAACGTTGAATGAAGCTATTAGCAAGTACAGAACAATGCTTGAAAAAGAAATGGAGCAACAAAGAGAACGAGAAACGCTGAGCAACAAGGAGAACAAGAAACGCTTCGCATGAAAGTAAAAAGATATTAAATAGCCTACTAGACTTACAAGGATAGATGTTGCATCGCGAAACGCTAGACCGGGACATGGATATTTTTCTTAAACCGCATAACGATGTTACCGAGTCGATGTTGAAGAACGTACATGAACGCAATCGTCAAATTGCCGGGATATGTGGTTAAGAGTTTAACTTGTAGATTTTTAGTTTTAATAATTGATACTTTCACATTTTAAATTTTATGTTTTTCTAATGTAGTTTTAATTTTAATATGTAATTTATTTTTATATATGAAGTACTTTTTTAATCAAATAGAAAATTAATGTTGTGGTGTGAGTGTCCCTCCCACCTTCAAATGATGCGGTGTGATGTGCTCTAGTGTGATATGACATAATATGATTAGTGGGTATGTAATGTAATGTGGTGTGGGCCTCCCGTTGGGGACATTGCAACATTTTTCAGTTAAGAACTAACTGATTAATGGTAGGAGCTAAATATGCAACTCTTTCATAAAGTTTGGATTAAATGTGTAATTTTTAAAATCTGGTAAATAAAATTACAATATGATCAATCTCAAGGACCATTTGTGCAATTTTTTTGTTTCAAATGTAAAAACATCTAAATAAAATATCTGAAATATTACGATAAATCTTTTGTGAATTATATGTTTTAAAAAATATATATTCATAAATCTCAAACACTAATATCTTTTTTACCACCTCTCTCAACTTGTTTATTAAATTATCTTTCTTTAAATTTATAATCTAGGAAAATTGAAAAACATATAAAAATAAAAAGCATTTATAAAAACTTTTAAAATGACTTTATGTTTAAAGGAAAATTACAAATGATTTTTCTTTTATATTTACTTATAATTTAATTTATTATTTTAAGAATTTGTAATATGTAATATTTAAATAACTTTGTACATAATAAATATTCAATTTATATACATTTACTTTCGGTACTCAAATCCACATTTGGCAATAATGCTTGTAAGACGAGGACAAATCATTTTTAAATCCCTCTATTATAATAAAAGAGTATCTTGCATGACACATAACAACACTACAATCATCCTCATCAAAATTTTTTCGACCTTCTCTCCTGTTAAATAATTACCCTAATTACTAATAATATTATTTAACACTTTTTTAGATTTAATAAATTAAGAAATAGATCTATTTATTAATATTATTTCTAAAAATATAAACTTTTTATATAATGATAATTATTCTAAAGCATAAAACTTTTCTAAAAATACGAAATATTTTAAAATTGGTATTTTTAAAAAGTTGATTTTTTAAAACAAATAAAAGGTTAAATTTGGGAGCTATAATAAAAAAAAATTTAAAACTGAAATTTTTATACGTTTTGTTTTAGAATAAAATATTTACTATTTATTTTTGAAAAAAAAGTTTAAAAATAAAATTCTAAAAAGTTGATATCACTGTTTTATTACTTAAAATTATTTCTCATACGTAATTTCAGTCATATTATATTTTAGAACATCATTTTATAATTAATAAAATTTATTATATTAATATTTTATTTTATTCAACCCATGTAATACATAGGTTTACTAAAGCTAGTGAGTTAATACATGCATATTTTATTTTTTTATGTGGTTATTATATTTTAAAGCTCTATTAACCAATATATGATGTAATACGTGATTATTTAATTTTGTCATATATGTAAAAGGTTATATTGATAAACATATGTGTGTATAGATACAAGTGGACATATTTTAGTTGGGCCTGGCCTAGTAAACATATGTGTGAAAAGGAGACAGTAATGGGGAAAGAATGTCGTGCTAACCGTTTGGACTGTATTACTATTGTGTTTCATTGGTTAATCAATTGCATTTAACCTAGGACAAAAAAATTAAAAACTAAAATATAAAGTTACCTTATAAACTGACATAACATTTATATATAAATATCTAGGTTAGATTTTCATGTAATACGAATTGAAAAATACAATGTTATGTATTTAACGATAAAATAAATCATGTTTTTAACTCGTGAATTGTATGGATATTTGAAAATTAAAGTTACAAATAACATATAGAAAACAATAATAGATATCTATATTATATATACTTATAAAATATTTTAGGATGTCAAAATAATAATTTATATTAAATTAAGACACCAATAGGTTAGTGAGGTAATATTATGGTGGATTTTAATTTAATTTTTTTAATTCATATGAATTCATTGGATTTAATAATAATAATAATAATAATAATAATAATAATAATAAAATAATATAATAATAATAATAATAATAATAATAATAATAATAATAATAATAAATAATAATAATAATATAATAATAATAATAATAATAATAATAATAATAATAATAATAATAGTATTTAAAGTAATTATAATAGTTCTTTACAAAATAAAACAT
Source organism: Flaveria ramosissima (assembly GCA_025215565.1). Lineage (NCBI taxonomy): Eukaryota > Viridiplantae > Streptophyta > Magnoliopsida > Asterales > Asteraceae > Flaveria > Flaveria ramosissima. The sequence goes on along the minus strand of CM046039.1, from coordinate 84,160,752 downwards.
TTTAGTAATATGTAATGATATGTAATAATATATAAACTATTAAACAAAAAAATACAAGCTCTCAAAATTGATTCAAGGTTCTGAATCTTATATTGTTTTTCTCTTATAATCATAAAAATATGATGGTTTATAAAATCTAAATTTGTCGTTATAATGTGCTAAATTATATCAACTTTTGACATGATTTTTTTTTCTAAAACAGAGTTGTCAATATAATTTTTATCCATATATACGGATTAAATATATTTGAAATCAAGTGTTATGAATTTTAATAACATGTGGTAAATCACTGGTTCACAAACTAATATATATAAATATTAGGTTAGATTTTCATGTACTACACGAATTGAAAAATACAATGTTATGTATTTAACAATAAAATAATCATGTTTTTGACGCGTGGATTGTATTGATATTTGAAATTTAAGTTGGCATATTTGAATTTTTTTTGAAATCACTAGTAAAAAACAATTAATATCAATATTCTTCTTTTTTCCCCTTAATATATCAACGAACATAATTTTCCGTTTGATTATATTTGAAGACATAAATAGAAATTTGAAGTAAAAAATAAATTAAATTTATAAAAGATATAATTAGTTTCATATTAAATTCATTTAGTTAATGCTATAATATTTATATAACTAAATGGACAGTTATTAATGATGGATTTCGTAAAAGTTTCATATGCCCCCATCACATGAGGGACATATTAGTTAATTTAACTTGAAAAAAAAAATATTTTTTCTATATGAGATATTTGTTGCTGTCAGTTTAACCAATTAAACCAAATACAGTCAAATTAAAACGTAGCATACAGATGCAGTGAAGAAGTCTCCATGATGAGAAGATACATTTTGCCTTGATTAAAATCAAACCATAAGATGGAACAACCATAGCAATGAACATAAATTTTGAAGAAAAGTAATACAAACTCACCATAAATATGGTATGGATGAACTCATAATCTTGTTTTGAAACGTATCACAACAAAAGAACCATGACGACGGATTCATTTAATGATCAATAGAGGAGTCGCAACTGTGGCTGTGAATCCTCAATGGACCATACATCCCAATGGTCTGCAGGACCGTCGAAGGGTATGCACTTACAACACAACAACACAATAAAAAGAGTTGCTTAGAACACTTAACAGATCAAATAGGGAACTGGTTAACTTGTTAATAAAAGATGCTAAGAACACAAGTAAATATGAGACAGAACTAGATTGCAAACAACACAAGTATTTGGTTTTGAAGAATGTTATGTATTGCCTCTCAAGTTCTATTACAAGTTACAAAGTATCGATAGAAAGTTACAAGTACTTGAGATACTTTATACTACATTTTACAATCGGTCATACTTTGAAGACCAGCTGGATACAATTGACTAGAGAACTACAAAATCAAATGTAGAGTCAAAAGGCCGATCTGCCTTTTGACTTGTGACTATGACATGCCATAGCTCACATCCTAAATATACATAAAGGAATAAAAGTACATAAAGTTGAAAGCATGGACTCAAGACCTCAATGTACAGTTACCAAAAGCATGGACCTTTCAGCAACTCATGTAAGTTGGTGACTTATAGAGTAGCAGCGGAAAGGCGGAAAGGTGGTCCAGCTTTATGGTAAAATACATCAGATAAAGGCATATCTCTAAAAGTCTTCGGAGGAAATCTGTCTTCACTCTTTGGCTTCGGAAGACTTTGTCTTTGAAGCTTCGGAAGATTTCACTTTTAGCTTCGGAATATGTTGGTCTTGGCTTCGGAAGATTTTACACTTAAAATATTTCTAGTGCATGGTATAAAACATCCGAAGCATTTCTACTTCTATTCTTTAGTGCATGCTTGCAGAGAGACTTTGGATGTTTTGGCTGCATCAGACTTATAGAAATCCTTACAAACTCCCCCTAGGCTGATGCTACCAAAATATTTAGAAGATCTTCAGATATTTGTAGTCTTCAGGACTATGATGACCATACCCTTCTTCATAAGATGGTCATGATCACTCAGACTCTCATAATATCTTCTCATCTCAAAGAGATCATACAGAGGTAGGTTGATTATATCTTGCCATGTATAGACATTCTCAACACCTTAATCTCTGATCACATGCCATCTCTCTGGATTAGTAGTGAAGGTCTAGAATAAGATGGGTGTCTCAGCTGCAAGAGGAGCCATTTGAATTGGAGTTGATTGGGCTTCCTCTTCATGTACTTCCTCAGGTTGATCTGACTCAGCCTGAGGTGTAGAGGTGGATGATTCAGGCTTCCTTTTCTTTGACTTTGGTTTGGAAGCCATCCTCTTCTTCCTCTTAGAAGACTTTAACTGAGAAGACTGGTTTGTAGCACCTTGTTGATCATCCTTGTCTTTCTCAGTTGGGTGTTCCTCCCTCACATGTTTAGAAGGAGAGGGAGTTTGACCCTGCTGTGGATCAGAAGATGAAGCTTGCTGAGGCTCAGCAGGAGGTCCAGGTTGTGTTGTCTCAGGTTGTTCAACCTTAACCTCCACTTCAGGTGGGATTTGACATGGAGGAGAGTATAAGTCAATCGGCTCTCCACTCTTGATCTTCTGCTTGATTACCCTGATATGCTCATCCATTGTGGATAGAGACATAGGGCCAAGTCTCCTTCTGGAGAATCCATACAACTTCAAGAAGCTTATAATCCTTTGTCTGTCAACAGACTTCTTCATACTCTTTTGGATGATGGCTTTTGACTTTGCAGCATCTTCCCTCATCTTTTTCTTTGTTGCTTTTTGTTCTTTGAGCACTTGAAGTTCAAGCTGTTTGAGATACTCAAACTCAATGTACTCAAAGGACAAGGGAAGAAGTGCGGATGCCTGGTAGAGACTTGTGGCACTCATGTAGTTAATCACGTTTTGCCTATCTGTTCCCTTGTCTACCTGAGGTTCTTGTGTAGCAGCCACATCCTCTTCCACAGGACTTTCCTGAACTGGGGAGAGAGTTGGAGCATGCTTGTATAACCTTTTCTGTCTCTTCTCCTCTTTGAATTGGAGAAGTAACCTTGCATCCTCTGCTTCCTTTATCTCTCTTGACACTTCCATGTCAGCCAGTTCATTTAATTGCTCTAATGGGAGAGATATAATCTCATCTATGTCATAGTTCCTAGTCTGCAGGTAAGTAATCATGACTGCCCTCAACTCATCCTCTTGAGTGTTTGGTCTGGGGGCAGCCCTGATTGCAGCTTGCATAAAGCCTGAAGACCCAAGGAACTTTCTCCCCTTAGCTTCCTCTTCCTCTTTCTCTCCACCACCTCAATCTCCTCAGGAGTTAGAATCATTTTCCCTTTGTCACCCACAGACCTTTATGACTCAGGGTGGAGAGAGCTTTGGCCTTCATTGCTTGGTGTAGCATCCAAGCTCTGGCCAGAGAGAGGTTGTGAGACACCTTCACCAGCAGGTGTTTCACTGAGGGAATGAGTTTCTGAAGCAGTTGTTGGTGTGACAAGTCTCTCAGGCTCTATCACTGGGCCTTCAGCCAAGGTTTTCCCTTTGAAGCTAATATCAGAGTCTACCTCAGCATCCAGTTGACCAATGACATTACCTGATTGCCTTTGTCTTCTTCTAAGGCTGAACTCTTCAGTAATTCTGTCTTGAATCCTAAGTGCTAACCTATCAGCTTGTCTTGATTGGCTTGGGTGGACAAGTGGCATGTTGATCAGGTTAAGCCCTTTATAGTAGTCCAAGGTCTGAAAATTGAACACTTCTTGCTGCCCTTGAACTCTATGAAGAATGAGGGCTCTTCTATCAGCATCATACCTCCACCCAATAATGTAGTTTCAAGTTCCTTGAGGTGAAGATGACACAGCCCTTGGAATGCCTTCTTCAAAGAGACTTCTAATAACAGAGTCTATAACATCCACATTAATGTGAACTTGAGGAAGTTGCTGAGTATGCATAGTTGCAAGTGAGGATGGTGATCCTCAATGTCCATACTCCCTAAAGAACTCCCAGGTTCTGTGACTGTAATGACTTTCTCCTCCTTTTTGGTAGCATCACCCTCTTGCATAGGTGATTCACAGGTTCTTGTGTTCCTGGTAGTCACCTGAGATTCAAGGTGACTAACCTTAAAGACTAAATAGGAGCATATTTTTGACAGTTTTTGCACCTTTAGTCTTAGATTCCCCTCATCTTCATTAGAAGAATCATTGGGGGATGAGATGATTGGACCAAAGTCCTCTCTCTCACCACCAGCCTCAGGTTCTTGGCTGCTGGATTTCCTCTGCACATTGACATTCTCAGTTGGGGTGTCAATGGGCTGAGTTGCCATGGTTGAGGTCTTAATGATGTAATCACTTGCAGAAGTGAGAGCCTCTTCCATATGGATATATTGAACAGGTTCAGAAGTATCCACCTCAGTAATGGCTGACTGATGTGGGCTAGACAAAGGAGACTCAGGAGTACTATCTCTCTTTGAGTAGGGGAAGAGTAGAGAGACTCATGGTACCCACTGAAACCTAAGTCTTCATCAGTATAGAATGAGAGGTTGGGAATGGGTTGATTTAAGTCTAAAGGCTGGGGATGGTAACTGTCCCCTAAAGGTTGTTCACTTGAGTGTTGAGACTCAGAATGAAGGCTTAAGGCAGTTCGGCTTGTGAGCTCATCAGGGTGAGCATGAGGAATCTCATCCCTGATTGTTGAAGAGATGGGAGTGGTTTGCTCCGCAGGGGAAGTGGGAGCTCTAGTGTCCACTTGCTCCTGTAGGGTGAGTATATGGGGGCTTGCACAGACTCAATAGCTTGAGCAGGGGTTTTTTGAATTTTGTTTGGTAGGTGAGGGTGACTTGGGGCCTTTTTGGTGGTTGAGAGGTAGAAGGTGTGGGTTCAACACTAGCTTGTGTTGCTAGGTTGTCACCTTGAGCAATGAGCTGTAACATTTTTGGGACAAGGGCTGTTTCTACCCCTGAGAAGCCTACAATTGGCTTCTTTATAATTTTGAAGATGCCGGGCTTCATCTGTCCCAATTTAAGAATATTATCTATTTCTCTCAACTGTGAGCCCAGTTCACAGTTGAGAATGTTTTGAACATATCTAGGAAACATATAATACTCTAAGGAGTCCAAGTTAGCAAGAAAATTTGTATAAACAAACAGAGAGTACCTGAACTTGACCCCCTGAACCATTTAATGTACTATGAAGAAGAGATTCTCAGGAATCTGGTCCCACCCTCCATGCTTGTTTAACATGCTGTGGATAACCACATGGAGCAGGTATGTTCCACTAGGATGAGACCTTTGCTTTCCTGAATGTCTTTAAAGAGAAATCCCCCTCATAGCCCATCTGCTTAAAGGAATGATTTACAGCTTCCTTTGGGAAGAACAACTCACCTTCTTCATCATCCAGCTGCAAGTGAGTGTTGATGATGGTCGGAATGATGAAGATTGTCCTCCCTTGCACTGTGGCAGACAGTGCCTTCTCCCCATTCCATAATGACCTCTTGGCAGGTCTTCTAAAATTCAAGCAGATGATCCTCATAGAGAGTAGGATCAATGAGTAGGGAGGTGAAGTAGTTTGATAGAACTAAGAAACGGAAAATCTCTGAGAAACTTTCATCTTTCTCGGAGCAACTTGGTTATGTTGCCTGTGAAGTTGCATAGAGAAATCTGGGTTATTTCTAAGGTTTAGGTTGGCCATTTTAGAAGCTTAAGGATGAAGAAAGATGAAGAATAAAAGGCGGTTTGGAGAATTTAGGTTTAGGAATAGTGTAACTGAGGAAGAAAGTGAAAGAGGGGGGAACCGTTGGGCATTTATGTGAAAAGGATTTGAGACAAAGTTAATGAAAGAGGATAAACTTTGAAATCCGGATTTCGGTCCCACCTCTGAAAAGTAGTTTACTTTTGCCCAAAAAGTAGTTTTCTTGGAAGTCGAGACATCTTCCGAAGGTTATTTGCTTCGAAAGTTCTGAAGAAAAAGCTTCCGAAGGCAAATTGGCTTCGGAAGAGATTTCAAAAGTTTTTGAGAATTATGCTTCGGAAGAGAATTTACACTCAGAGATTTTTATTTTAAGAAGAATTAATACTTCCGAAGGTAAATTGCTTTCGGAAGAAACTTGTTCTTTGAAAACATACAAGGTACTTAAGTTGATTTTAAGCTTCGAAAGATATTTCAGAAATTTATTCCGAAGATAAAATCACTAAAGCAATTATTTTTTTACTAAGACATAAACTTCTTCCGAAGGTAATTCTGAATCTTCCGAAGAGATCAAGATTTTCAAAAATCTAAGAAAAGTCTTTTGAAAAGATTTTTTTACAAATAAAACAAGGGCTTATGAAGGTGATATTATAGACAACTTAGGACACATAGGTTTTAGAAATAAATATGATTAAGTTTTAAGAAAAGCTATTCAAAGTTAATCATCCCAATAGCTGATACAAGATATTTAAATCTCTGCTCATCAAATGCTTTGGTGAACAGATCAGCATATTGTTCATTTGTGTTAACTTTGACTAGTTTGATTAATCCCTTTTCAAAGTTATCTCTAATCAAATGATACCTGATATTAATATGCTTTGTCCTTGGGTGCTGCACAGGATTGTTTGTGATGGAGATAGCACTATTGTTATCTATGTGGATGGGAGTCTCTTTAAAGTTAAATTCATAGTCCAGCATCTGATTTTGAATCCAAAGCACTTGATCACAGCAACTTGCAACAGCAATGTATTCAGCCTCAACAGTTGATGCAGACACAGGATTGTTTCTTGCATTGCCAAGAGACTACTCTTCCACCAAGAAATTGACATCCCCCTGATGTAGACTTTGCAGTCATGTTACAACCACCATAGTCACTATCTGTATAAGCATACAGATCAAAGTCAGAATTCTTTGGATACCAAAGGCTAAGTGATGGAGCACCTTTGAGATATCATAAAATTCTTTTGACAATGACCAGGTGTGACATCTTGGGGTTGGCTTGATATCTTGCACAAATGCATGTAGAAAACATGATATCTGGCCTGCTAGCTGTGAGGTACATAAGAGACCCAATCATTGCCCTATAGATGATCATCAACACACTCCCCCTCAAGATCAGGTCCAAGGGAGTGATTTCTGGCTATGGGTGTCTTAGCAACCTTACAATCAGTCATGTTAAACCTTTTAAGTATGTCATGTACATACTTTGACTGACTTATGAAGATGCCATTGTCAACTTGCTTCACTCGAATTCCTAGAAAGAAATTGAGTTCCCCCATGACACTCATTTCAAACTTGTTCTTCATCAGCTTCTTAAAGTCTTTGCAGAGCTTTGGATTAGTTGACCCAAAGATAATGTCATCTACATATACTTGAACTAGCATTATGTCATTTCTTGTTCCTTTGATGAAGAGAGTTCCATCTATAGTACCTCTTTTGTAGCCATGTTGACAGAGATACTTAGATAGAGTCTCATACCACTTTCTTGGTGCTTGGTGCAGCCCATAAAGAGCTTTATCAAGCCTGCAAACATAATCAGGATGATCAGGATCTGCAAACCCAGGTGGTTGTCTGACATACACCTCTTCATCAATCACCGCATAAAGAAAAGCACGCTTGACATCAAGTTGGTAGACCTTGAAATTCTTGGATGCAGCAAAAGCTAGGAATATTCTAACAGCTTCAAGTCTTGCCACAGGAGCAAAAACATCTGTGTAATCAATTCCTTCTTCTTGAGTATATCCTTGAACAACTAGTCTTGCCTTGTTTTTGATGACAAGTTCTCTATCATCCTTCTTGTTCCTAAAAACCCATTTGGTTCCTATGGTAGTCTTCCCTTGAGGAAGAAGACATAGGTTCCAAACCTTTTGCCTTTTGAATTGAAGCATCTCCTCTTGCATAGCTTCAACCCAACTTCCATCATTTAGAGCCTCATCAAATTCTTTGGCTCTATTTGGGACAAGAAACAAAATGAAGACAAACATTTGCTTCATTTGTTTGTCCTCTTGTTCTTACCCCTAAATCAACATCTCCAATGATGTTTGTGGTAGGATGAGACTTGTGGATCCTTAGCTGAGGGATCACAGCAAGTTGCTTAGACAGATCTAGATTTGAAAATTTTTGATATGGCAAAGAAGATTCATCCTCCACATCAGCACACTTATCAAGATTGACTTGATCCAATGAGTGTGTGACATCATTGATGTTGTCTTCAATGTAGTGGTTATCAGCATCAAGAAATTATTGATCACTTTCACCACCACCATTTTCTCCAACATTGGAAGCTCTTCTTCTGAGTTTTGTGCCTCTAAGCTGGAATTTGAAGGCACCCTAGAAGCATCAGCAGGATTTGTCATTGATGTGCTAGTAGAAGCTTCATTTGCAGGAATAGTTGCCACTGGAGCTGAAGATGTGTAACTTGAAGGTCTTTTGAGCTCAAATCTTGGGTCAGGATCACCTGTTGGTAATATATCTGTAGACCCTGAAACATTCTCACAAGATTTGTTAAAATAGTTGGTAACTAAATCAAGATCAAATAGCCAATCCGGACTAGAACCTTTCACACTAGGAGTGTGCTCATTGAAAGTCACATTGAGCTCTCCTCAACTACTCTTGTTCTGAGATTATATACTTTATAAGCTTTAGCTTGAGAAGAGTATCCAATAAAGTGTCCATCATCTGATTTCTCAGCAAACTTGGCAATTTGATCCTTGGTATTCAAGATGGTGCAAGGAATCCAAATGACCTGAGAAAACCAATGAAAGGTTTTCTCTTGTGCTAAAGTTCATAAGGAGTCTTACCATGTGTCTTAACCACTAAAACTTTGTTTTGCACATAGCAGCAGTGTTCACTGCCTCTGCCCAGAAGGTGATGGGCAGTTTAGAGTCAAGACAACATAGTTCTTGCAGCTTCAATTAGTGTCCTGTTTCTCCTCTCAGCAACACTATTTTGCTGAGGAGTCCTGGGAGCACTATATTGTCTTGTATAACCTTTTTCATCACAAAATGTATCAAGGATTTGATTCTCGAATTCAGTTCCTTGATCACATCTTATGGTTTTTCACCTTGTGATCATATTGATTCTCAATCTTTAAGATGAAATTCTTCAGAATCTCAGGGATCTCATCCTTAGTTCTAAGAAAAAGACCAAGTGAATCTTGTAAAATCATCTGTGATCACCAAACAATAAGAGGTCCTTCCTAGACTCATTACACTGGGGGCCAAAGAGATCAAGAGATCCATATGTAATAAGTGTAGGGGATTAATGATGGAGTTTATTTCCTTTGGCTTGTGGATACCTTGTGTTGCTTCCCTTTTAGGCATGCAACACAGTGGTCATCACTTGTAAACTCTTTCTTTGGTATTCCAGTTACCAAATCATTCTTAATTAATTTATTCATGTTTTTAAAGTTTACATGGCACATTCTTTTATGCCATAGAAAGATTTATCATTATTTTCTTTAAATAGAAAACATGAAACTTCTCCTGAGGGAGATGTTTCTTGCAAGTCCATCTTGTACATGTTTCCTTTCCTGGGGGCTCTGAGCAAGATGTGCTTATGAGGAATAACCACCCTGGGGCTAAGAACAATGCACTCATGCTCAGTAAAGAGCATGTTATGACTCTGATCACAAAATTGGGATACACTCAGAAGATTGTACCCAAGCTCCTTGACAAAGTTTACCTTCTCAATGCTGAGCTTACCATTTGTGAACTTGCCCCTTCCAGTAATGTAACCTCCTGCATCTCCTTCAAAAGCAACTGGTCCGCCATCAATTCTTTCAAACTTTTGGAGTAGTGACCTATTGTCTGTCATGTGCCTGGAACAGCCACTATCAATGATCCGTACATTTCTGTTTGTCTTGAGTGTTTCCCTGCGCAAAAGAGATGTTAGTTACATTTGGAAACCCAAGCCTCATTGGTCTTGGGCTCATCAAAAGAAGTTGAAGACAATGCAACAGTAATTGATCCTATAGTCATGCTAGAAGGATCATTTGCTGATGTTGATGAAGAACTTTCAGCCACTTGGTCTTTCTTTGACTTCCATACCACTTTGGAAGCTTAGACTTGACCTTCAATACTTTGCAAGTTTTGATGACTTCGGAAGTTTTGATGACTGGCCCTTCGGAAGATCTTGCTTTCACTGCAGCAGGCTTCAGTGCTTCGGAAGTATTTCTTTCTTCTGAGACCAAATTTTCTTTCGAAGGCAAGTTTCCATTTGTCTTCTTCTTCATTTTGGAGCTTCCGAAGGAAACTGATTTTCCTTCCGAAGCTTGCTTCTTCTTCTCCAAAACTCTTAGAAGTCTTTGTTGGTCATGTGGAGAGTACTCCTGGATTATAGACACAATCCTTAGCAAGATGAGAAGTACTCCCACACATACCATAGTCCATTTTCTTCCTTCTAGGAGTTCTCTTTGTGAACAAGGCTTGAACTTGATCACTTTCCTTCTCCATCTTCATCTTTGCATATGATGTGGCAATTCTTGTGAGGTTAGAACTACCTTTGGAGCTGAATGGTTCAGGTTGTACAGCAGCAATGAAAACTGATCAGCATTCTTCTTTATGATGGGATGATTTGGACATGAACTAGAACTCTTGTTGATGGAGTTCAGTTTGTGTCTTCAGCCTTTACCACTTCAAATCCTGCAGAGATGAAGACTTGTTTCTGTGCAGAAATGAAGGTGGCCTTGATCTCTTGAGCCTTTTTTGGACTTTTTCTTTTGGCCTTCGTGTCATCAAGTTCTTCTTCTTGACTTGGTCATCCCAACAGCTTTGCTCTCCTCAGAAGGATGGTGACCCTTCTTGGAATGCTTTTCTTCACTCTTCTCAGAGCCATTCTCCACCATCTCCCTTTCATCCTCTTCAGTCACAAGATCTATGAGGGGAAGCTCATCTTCACAAGTTTCACACCTTGAAGATCTTACAGACAAGATTGTGTGTGGATGGGCTATCTCACAAGATCCTAGTCTCTACTTATTTTGATAAAAACTTTTGCATGCAAGGATGAGGATATTATGTTCTTGAAGGTCTCTTCTTCAAGAACACATTTTTCTGCCTTGGCTTTGCTGAGTAACAATGCACTCATGCTTAGTAAAAAGCATGTTATGACTCTGATCACAAAATTGGGATACACTCAGAAGATTGTACCCAAGCTCCTTGACAAAGTTTACCTTCTCAATGCTGAGCTTACCATTTGTGACCCTACCCCTTCCAGTAATGTAACCTCCTGCATCTCCTCCAAAAGCAACCGGTCTTCCATCAATTCTTTCAAACTTTTGGAGTAGTGACCTATTGCCTGTTATGTGCCTGAAACAACCACTATCAATGATCCATACATTTCTGTTTGTCTTGAGCTGTCCCTGCACAAAAGAGATGATTAGTTACATTTGGAAACCCAAGCCTCATTGGTCTTGCGCTCATCAAAAGAAGTTGAAGACAATGCAATAGTAATTGATCCTATAGTCATGCTAGAATGATCATTTGCTAATGTTGATGAAGAACTTTCAGCCACTTGGTCTTTCTTTGACTTCCACACCACCTTTGGAAGCTTAGACTTTACCTTCAATACTTTGGAAGTTTTGATGACTTCGGAAGTTTTGATGATTGGATCTTCGGAAGATCTTGCTTTTACTGCAGCAGGTTTCAGTGCTTCAGTGCTTCAGAAGTATTCCTTTCTTCCGAGACCAAATTTTCTTCCGAAGGCAAGTTTCCACTTGTCTTCTTCTTCATTTTGGAGCTTTCGAAGGAGACAGATTTTCCTTCCGAAGCTTGCTTCTTCTTCTCCAAACTCTTAGAAGTTTCTTTCTTGGTCATGTGGAGAGTACTCTTTGGATTGTAAACACAATCCTTAGCAAGATGAGAAGTACTCCCACACAAAACAGAGTCCATTTTCTTCCTTCTAGAAGTTCTTCTTTGTGAACAAGACTGAACTTGATCACTTTCCTTCTCCATCTTCACCTTTGCAGATGTTGTGGCAGTTCTTGTGGGGTTAGAACTACCTTTGGAGCTGGATGGTTCAGGTTGTACAGCAGTAATGCACAACTGATCAGCCTTCTTCTTGATGATGTGATGATTTGGACATGAACTAGAACTCTTGTTGATGGAGTTCAAGTTTGTGTCTTCAGCCTTTACCACTTTAAATCCTGCAGATATGAAGACTTGTTTTTGTGCAGAATTGAAGGTGGCCTTGATCTCTTGAGTCTTTTTGGACTTTCTTTTGGCCTTCCTGGTCAAGTTCTTTCTTCTTGACTTGGTAATCCCAACAGCTTTGCTCTCCTTAGAGGGATGGTGACCCTTCTTAGAATGCTCTTCTTCACTCTTCTCAGAGCCATTCTCCACCATCTCCTCTTCATCCTCTTCAGTCACAGGATCTATGAGGGGAAGCTCATCTTCACAAGTTCCACACCTACGAGATCTTACAGACAAGATTGTGAGTGGAGGAGCTATCTCACAAGATCCTAGTCCCTGCTTATTTTGATAACAAACTTTTGCATGCAAGGATGAGGATATTATGTTCTTGAAGGTCTCTTCTTCAAGAGCACATTTTTCTGCCTTGGTTTTGCTAATCACAAGCTTAGCCTGGCATTCATCTAATTTAGTAATGAGATCTTTGATCTAAGTCATGTAGTTTGTATGCTCATGTTTAAGAGTTGAAAAGGTTTTCTCTAAGTCCTCTATCTTTAGTTTATAATCATTTTTAGCGCTTTTAAAATCAGCTTTTAAGATATTTAAGGACTCATGATCAGAATTCATTTCTAAATTATAGGACCTGTATCTATTAACTTTAGCAATGCATTCAGGAGTACAAAGATGTTCCAATACCTTGCCTTCATCTTGGTCTGCCATGAGTGCTTGGTTTGGAGATGCATCTTCTACCTGAAAGCTCCAGTCAGAGCCTCCTTCTTCAACAGCAGCTGCAGCTTGCTGCTTTGGCTTCTCATTCTGGGGGCTTTCTCAGTGTAGTTTGGTTTGGTTTGTGCTTGGCCACCATTTGTCCTTGGTGCCTTACACTCTCTTGCAAAGTGTCCTATCTGGTTACAGTTGTAACACTTTACTTTGCTTTTGTCCAGCCCAAACTTTCCACTAGCTGCATTGCTTGGAAACTTTCTCCCTGTCCTCTTGTAGAACTTCTTGGCTCTGTGAGTGAGAAGAGCCATCTGCTGGACTATCTCCATGTACTCCAGATCATCTGGATAGATAAAGTCCAAATCTTCAAGAGTGAAAAGAAAGTTGCCTGAGGTTTCATCAGCAGAGACAAAAGCATGAGAAGAACTTCTCTCTTGGAAAGGACTTTCTTGAATGTAGCTTTTCCTTGGAGTCTCTGGGAAGCTGATGAAAGGGCCCTTTTGTGATTTGTCAGGGAAGCATATAAGATGATGCTGTGGTTTAATGCTTTCCATTTCAACCACATGGAGGGCTGAACTCAGTTGATTGCTGGAGTTACAAGATGAGTTTTGCATGTTCTTCTCCATCTGGTAGCCACTAAGAATACCATATAACTCTGTGAGAGTAAGATTCTTAAGGTTCTCAGTCCTCTTGATAACAACACAATAATGTGTCCATTGTCTAGGAAGAGAGGACATAAACTTCCTTACAATGTCCCTGTTCTCAAGAGTCACTCCAACATCCATTGGAGTATCCAAAATCTCAACATACCTGAAGTATTGTTTAGTCATACTTTCACCTACCTTGCAGGTGAAGTTTTCAAACTGCTGCTTCAGGAGATCCTTCTTGTTCTCCTTTGCTTCAGTAGACCCCTCATACATCAGCTTCAATGCTTCCCATAGTTGCTTGGGAATTTTGCACTTCTTGAAGCCTCTGGAGATGGAGTTTGGAAGAGCAGTTTGAAGGGTTGTCATGGCTTTCTGATAAATCTCTATTCTCTTTCTATCTGCTTCAGAGTAATCAACCACAGCCTTAGGAATCATACCACCACCAGTAGCAGATGTGGTGCTTGGTATGTAAGGTCCTTCAACAACAGAGTCCCACATCCTGGAGTCTTGAGACTTGATAAAGCCTTCCATTCTTTGACACCAAGTATCAAAGTCTTCAGGAGTGATCAGTGGAGACTTTGTCATAGTTCTAGTTTCCATATCAGCTTTGGTTATAGCTGCCATTTGAGTTGTTAAGTATTTTGTGTGTGTGAGGGATCTTAAGATGGTGAGATCTTATATCAAGAGCCTGAAATGCTTTGATACCAAATGTAGGACCGTTGAAGGGTATGCACTTACAACACAACAACACAATAAGGAGAGTTGCTTAGAACACTTAACAGATCAAATAGGGAACTGGTTAACTTGTTAATGAAAGATGCTAAGAACACAAATAAATATGAGACAGAACAAGATTGCAAACAACACAAGTATTTGGTTTTCAAGAATGTTGTATATTGCTTCTCAAGTTCTATTACAAGTTACACAGCATTGATAAAAAGTTACAAGTACTTGAGATACTTTATACTACATCTTACAGCCGGCCATACTTTGAAGGCCAGCTAAATATAATTGACTAGACAACTACAAAATCAAATGTAGAGTCAAAAGGCAGAGCTGCCTTTTGACTTGTGACTATGACATACCATAGCTCACATCCTAATATATTACAAAAAGGATAAAAGTGCATAAAATAGAAAGCATGGACTCAAGACCTCAATGTACAGTTACCAAAAGCATGGACCTTTCACCAACTCATGTAAGTTGGTGACTTTACAGAGTAGCAACGAAAAGGTGGTCCAGCTATATGGTAAAGTACATCAGATAAAGGCATATCTCTAAAAGTCTTCGGAAGAAATCTGTCTTCACTCTTTGGCTTCGGAAGACTGTGTCTTTGAAGCTTCCGAAGATTTCACTTTTGGCTTTGGAAATGTTTGTCTTGGCTTCGGAAGATTTTACACTCAGAATATTTCTAGTGAATGGTGTAAAACTTCCGAAGCATTTCTACTTTTGTTCTTTAGTGCATGCTTGCAGAGAGACTTTGGATTTTTGGCTGCATCAGACTTATAGGAATCCTTACAAACTCCCCGTAGGCTGATGCTACCAAAATATTTAGAAGATCTTCAGATATTTGTAGTCTTCAGGACTATGATGACCATACCCTTCTTCATTAGATGGTTAGGATCACTCGGACTCTCACAATATCTTCTCATCTCAAAGAGATCATGCAAAGGTAGGTTGATTATGTATTGCCATGTATAGACATTCTCAACACCTTGATCTCTAACCACATGCCATCTCTGTGGATTAGTAGTGAAGGTCCAGGATAAGATGGGTGTCTCAGCTGCAAGAGGAGCCACTTGAATTGGAGTTGATTGGGTTGCCTCTTCATGCAACATCTTCCCTCATTTTTTTTTGTTGCCTTTTGTTCTTTGAGCACTTGAAGTTCAAACTGTTTGAGATACTCAAACTCAATGTACTCAAAGGACAAGGGAAGAAGTGCGGATGCCTGGTAGAGACCTGTGGCACTCAGGTAGTTGATCATGTTTTGCCTATCTGTTTCCTTGTCTACATGAAGTTCTTGTGTAGCAGCCACATCCTCTTGCACAGGACTTTCTTAAACTGGGGTGAGAGTTGGAGCATGCTTGTATAACCTTTTCTATCTCTTCTTCTCTTTGAATTGGAGAAGTAACCTTTCATCCTCTGCTTCCTTCATCTCTCTTGACACTTCCATGTCAGCCAGTTCATTTAATTGCTCTAAGGGGAGAGATATATTCTCATCTATGTCATAGTTCCTGGTCTGCAGGTAAGTAATCCTGACTACCCTCAACTCATCTTCTTGAGTGTTTGGTCTGGGGGTAGCCCTTATTGCAGCTTGCATAAAGCCTGAAGACCCAGAGGAACTTTCTCCCCTTAGCTTCCTCTTCCTCTCTCTCTCCTCCTCCTCAATCTCCTCAAGAGTTTGAATCCTTTTCTCTTTGTCACCCACAGACCTTTGTGACTCAGGATGGAGAAAGCTTTGGTCTTCATTGCTTGGTGTAGAATCCAAGCTCTGGCCAGAGAGAGGTTGTGAGACACCTTCACCAGCAGGTGTTTCACTGAGGGAATGAATTTCTGAAGCAGTTGTTGGTGTGACAGGGCTCCCAGGCTCTATCACTGGGCCTTCAGCCAAGGTTTTCCCTTTGAAGCTAATCTCAGGGTCTACATCAGCATCCAGTTGACCAATGACATTACCTGATTGCCTTTGTCTCCTTCTAAGGCTGAACTCTTAAGTAATTCTGTCTTGAATCCTTAGTGCTAACCTGTCAGCTTATCTTGATTGGCTTGGGTTGACAAGTGGCATGTTGATCAGGTCAAGACCTTCATAGTAGTCCAAGGTCTGAAAATTGAACACTTCTTGCTGCCCTTAAACTCTGTGAAGTATGAGGGCTCTTCAATCAGCATCATACCTCCACCCAATAATGTAGTTTGAAGTTCCTTAAGGTGGAGATGACACAGCCATTGGAATGCCTTCCTCAAAGAGACTCCTAATGACAGAGTCTATAATGTCTATATTAATGTGAACTTGAGGAAGTTGCTGAGTATGCACAGTTGCAAGTGAGGATGGTGAATCCTCAATGTCCATACTCCCTGAAGAACTCTCAGGTTCTGTGTCTGTAATGACTTTCTCTCTCTTTTTGGTAGCATCACCCTCTTACGTAGGTGAGCTAGAGGTTAGGTCAATCACATTCACAGGTTCTTGTGTTCCTGGTTGAGCTCCTCTTAAAGGTCTCCCAGCTAGTTTTTCCCTGAGATAGGATATCTCAAATTACTGATCATTGACCCTATTATGTAGGGTAGTCACCTGAGATTCAAGATGACTAACCTTAGAGACTAAATAGGAGCATGTTTTTGACAGTTTTTGCACCTTTAGTCTCAGATTCCACTCATTTTCATCAGAAGAATCATTGGGGGATGAGATGATTGGCCCAAAGTCCTCTCTCTCACCACAAGCCTCAGGTTCTTGGCTGCTGGATTTCCTCTGCACATTGACATTCTCAGTTGGGGTGTCAATGGGCTGAGTTGCCATGGTTGAGGTCTGAATGATGTAATCACTTGCAGAAGTGAGAGCCTCTTCCATATGGATATCCTGAACAGGTTCAGAAGTATCCAGCTTAGTGATGGGTGACTGATGTGGGCTAGACAAAGGAGACTCAGGAGTACTCATCTTTCTTTGAGTAGGGGAAGAGTAGAGGGACTCATGGTACCCACTGAAACCTAAGTCTTCATCAGTATAGAATGAGAGGTTGGGAATGGGTTGATTTAAGTCTAAAGGATGGGGATGGTAACTGTCCCCTGAAGATTATTCACTTGAGTGTTGAGACTCAGAGTGAGGGCTTAAGGCAGTTGGTCTTGTGAGCTCATCAGGGTGAGCATGAGGAATCTCGTCCCTGATTCTTGAAGAGATGGGAGTGGTTTGCTCCGCAGGGGAAGTGGGAGCTCTAGTGTCCACTTCCTCCTGTATGGGTGAGTATATGGGGGCCTGCACAGACTCAATAGCTTGAGCAGGGGTTCGTTTGGATTTTCTTTGGTAGGTGAGGGTAACTTGGGGCCTTTTTGGTGGTTGAGAGGTAGAAGGTGTGGGTTCAACACTAGCTTGTGTTACTAGGTTGTCACCTTGAGCAATGAGCACTAACATTTTTGGGACAAGGGCTGTTTCTACCCCTGAGAAGCCTACAGTTGGCTTCTTCATAATTTTAAAGATGTCGGGCTTCATCTGTCCCAATTTAAGAATATTATCTGTTTCCCTCAACTGTGAGCCATGTTCACAATTGAGAATGTGTTGAATATATATAGGAAACATATAATACTCTAAGGAGTCCAAGTTAGCAAGAAAATTTGTATAAACAAAATGAGGGTACCTGAACTTGACCCCCTGAACCATTCCATGTACTATGAAGGAGAGATCCTCAGGAATCTGGTCCCACCCTCCATGCTTGTTTGACAAGCTGTGGATAACCACATGGAGCAGGTATTTTAACTGGGATGAGACCTTTCCTTTCTTGAAGGTCTTTATAGAGAAATCCCCCTCATAGCCCATCTGCTTAAAGGAATGATTTACAGCTTCCTTTGGGAAGGACAACTCACCTTCTTCATCATCCAGCTGCAAGTGAGTGTTGATGATGGCCGGAGTGATGAAGATTGTCCTCCCTTGCACTGTGGCAGACAATGCCTTCTCCCCATCCATAATGACCTCTTGGCAGGTCTTCCAAAATTCAAGCAGATGATCTTCATAGAGAGTAGGATCAATGGTTAGGGAGGTGAAGTAGTTTGATACAGCTAAGAAACGGCAAATCTCCGAGAAACTTTCATCTCTCTCAAAGCTTAACAGAGCAACTTGGTTATGTTGCCTATCAAGTTGCATGGAGAAATTTGGGTTGTTTCTGAGGTTTAGGTTGGCCATTTTAGAAGCTTAAGGATGAAGAAAGATAAAGAACAAAAGGCGGTTTGGGAGAATTTAGGTTTAAGGAATAGTGTAATTGAGGAAGATAGTGAAAGAGGGGGGAACCATTGGGCATTTATGTGAAAAGGATTTGAGACAAAGTTAATGAAAGAGGATAAACTTTGAAATCCGGATGTCGGTCCCACCTCTGAAAAGTAGTTTACTTTTGCCCAAAAAGTAGTTTTCTTGGAAGTCGAGACATCTTCCGAAGGTTATTTGCTTCGGAAGTTCTGAAGAAAAAGCTTCCGAAGGCAAATTGGCTTCGGAAGCGATATCAAAGGTATTTGAGAATTTTGCTTCTGGAAGAGAATTTACACTCAGAGATTTTTTTAAGAAGAACAAATACTTCCGAAGGAAAATTACTTTTAGAAGAAACTTGTTCTTTGAAAACATACAAGGTACTTAAGTTGATTTTAAGCTTCGGAAGATATTTCAGAAATTTCTTCCGAAGGTAAAATCACTGAAGCAATTATTTGTTTACTATGACATAAACTTCTTCCGAAGGTAATTTTGAATCATCCGAAGAGATCAAGATTTTTAAAAATCTAAGAAAAGTCTTTAAAAAGGTTTTTTCTTCCAAAGAAAACAAGGGCTTATGAAGGTGATATAATAGACAACATAGGACACACAAGTTTTAGAAATAACTATGGTTAAGTTTTAAGAAAAGTATTCAAAGTTAATCATCCCAATGGCTGATACAAGATATTTAAATATCTTCTCATCAAAAGCTTTGGTGAACTAATCAGCATATTGTTCATTTGTGTTAACTTTGACTAGTTTGATTAATCCCTTTTCAAAGTTATATCTAATCAAATGATACATGATATTAATATACTTTGTCCTTTAGTGCTGCATAAGATTCTCTGTGATGGAGATAGCGTGGAAACATTTTGAATCCAAAGCACTTGATTTTGAATCCAAAGCACTTGAGCACAACAACTTGCAGCAGCAATGTATTCAGCCTCAGCAGTTGATGCAAACACACAGGATTGTTTCTTGCATTGCCAAAAGACTACTCTTCCACCCAGAAATTGAGATCCCCCTGATGTAGACTTTGCAGTCATGTTGCAACCACCATAGTCACTATCTATATAAGCATACAGATTAAAGTCAGAATTCCTTGGATACCAAAGGGCAAGTGATGGAGCACCTTTGAGATATCTTAAAATTCTTTTGACAGTGACCAGGTGTGACATCTTGGGATTTGCTTGATATCTTTCACAAATTCATGTAGCAAACATGATATCTGGCCTGCTAGCTGTGAGGTACATAACATACCCAATCATTTCCCTATAGAGATGTTCATCAACACACTCCCCCTCAAGATCAGGTCCAACGGAGTGATTTTTGGCTATGGGTGTCTTAGCAACCTTACAATCGGTCATATTAAACCTTTTAAGTATGTCCTGTACATACTTTGACTGACTTATGAAGATGCCATTGTCAACTTGCTTCACTTGATTCCTAGAAAGAATTTGAGTTCCCCCATGGCACTCATTTCAAACCTGTCCTTCATCAGCTTCTCAAAGTCTTTGCAGAGCTTTGGATTAGTTGACCCAAAGATAATGTCATCTACATATACTTGAACTAGCATTATGTCATTTCTTGTTCCTTTGATGAAGAGAGTTCCATCTATAGTACCTCTTTTGTAGCCATGTTGACAGAGATACTTAGATAGAGTCTCATACCACTTCCTGTGTGGTTGGTGCAGCCCATAAAGAGCTTTATCAAGCCTACAGACATAACCAGGATGACCAGGATCTGCAAAACCAAGTGGTTGTCTGACATACACCTCTTCATCAATCACCCCATAAAGAAAAGTACACTTGACATCAAGTTGGTAGACCTTGAAATTCTTGGATGCAACAAAAGCTAGGAATATTCTAACAGCTTCAAGTCTTGCCACAGGAGCATAAACATCTGTGTAGTCAATTCCTTCTTCTTGAGTATATCCTTTAACAACTAGTCTTGCCTTGTTCTTGATGACAAGTCCTCTATCATCCTTCTTGTTCCTAAAAACTCATTTGGTTCCTATGGTAGTCTTCTCTTGAGGAAGAGGACATAGTTCCAAACCTTTTGCCTTTTGAATTGAAGTAGCTCCTCTTGCATAGCTTCAACCCAACTTCCATCCTTTAGAGCCTCATTAATTTTCTTTGGCTCTATCTGGGACAAGAAACAAGAGTGAAGACAAATATTTGCTTCATGGGTTTGTCCTCTTGTTCTTACCCCTGAATTAACATCTCCAATGATGTTTGTGGTAGGATGAGACTTGTGGATCCTTAGCTAAGGGATCATAGCAAGTTGGTTAGACAGATCTAGATTTGAGAAATTTTGATCTGGCAAAGAAGATTCACCCTCCACATCAGCACACTTATCAAGATTGACTTGATCCAATGAGTGTGTGACATCATTGATGTTGTCTTCAATGCAGTGGTTATCAGCATCAAGAAATTCCTGATTACTTTCACCACCACCATTTTCTCCAACATTTGAAGCTACTTCTTTTGAGTTTTATGCCTCTAAGCTGGAATTTGAAGGCACCCCAGAAGTATCAGCAGGATTTGTCATTGATGTGCTGGTAGAAGCTTCATTTGCGGGAATAGTTACCACTGGAGCTGAAGATGTGTAACTTGAAGGTCTTCTGAGCTCAAATCTTCGGTCAGGATCACCTGTTGGTAATATATCTGTAGATCCTGAAACATTCTCACAAGATTTGTTAAAGTAGTTGGTAACTAAATCAAGATCAAATAGCCAATCCGGACCAGAACCTTTCACAATGGGAGTGTGCTCATTGAAAGTCACATTGGCTGACTCCTCAACTACTCTAGTTCTGAGATTGTATACTTTATAAGCTTTAGCTTGAGAAGAGTATCTAATAAAGTGTCCATCATCTGACTTCTCAGCAAACTTTGCAATTTTATCTTTGGTATTCAAGATGGTGCAAGGACATCCAAATGACCTGAGAAAACCAATGAAAGGTTTTCTCTTGTGCCAAAGTTCATAAGGAGTCTTACCATGTGTCTTAACTACTAAAACTCTATTTTGCACATAGCAAGAAGTGTTCACTGCCTCTGCCCAGATGGTGATGGGCAGTTTAGAGTCAGACAACATAGTTCTTGCAGCTTCAATTAGTGTCCTGTTTCTCCTTTCAGCAACACCATTTTGCTGAGGAGTCCTTGGAGCACTATATTGTCTTGTAATACCTTTTTCATCACAAAATATATCAAGGATTTGATTCTCGAATTCAGTTCCTTGATCACATCTTATGGTTTTGACCTTGTGATCACATTGATTCTCAATCATTAAGATGAAATTCTTCAGAATCTCAGGGGTCTCATCCTTAGTTCTAAGAAAAAAGACCCAAGTGAATCTTGTAAAATCATCTGTGATCACCAAACAATAAGAGGTCCTTCCTAGACTCATTACACTGGTGGGGCCAAAGAGATCCATATGTAATAAGTGTAGGGGATTAATGATGGAATTTTTTTTCTTTGGCTTGTGAGATATCTTGTGTTGCTTCCCTTTTAGGCATGCAACACAGTGGTCATCACTTGTAAACTCTTTCTTTGGTATTCCAGTTACCAAATCATTCTTAATTAATTTATTCATGTTCTTAAAGTTTAAATGGCACATTCTTTTATGCCAGAGGAAAGATTTATCATTATTTTCTTTAGATAGAAAGCATGAAACTTCTCCTGAGGGAGATGTTCTTGCAAGTCCATCTTGTACATGTTCCCTTTCCTGGGGGCTCTGAGCAGGATGTGCTCATGAGGAGTGATCAACCCGGGCCTGAGAACAATGCACTCATGCTCAGTAAAGAGCATGTTATGACTCTGATCACAAAATTGGGATACACTCAGAAGATTGTACCCAAGCTCCTTGATAAAGTTTACCTTCTCAATGCTGAGCTGACCATTTGTGACCTTGCCCCTTCCAGTAATGTAACCTCCTGCATCTCCTCCAAAAGCAACTGGTCCTCCATCAATTCTTTCAAACTTTTGGAGTAGCGACCTATTGCCTGTCCTATGCCTGGAACAACCACTATCAATGATCCATACATTTCTGTTTGTCTTGAGCTGTTCCTGCACAAAAGAGATGATTAGTTACATTTGGAAACCTAAGCCTCATTGGTCTTGGGCTTATCAAAAGAAGTTGAAGACAATGCAACAATAATTGATCTTATAGTAATGCTAGAAGGATCATTTGCTGATGTTGACGAAGAACTTTCAGCCACTTGGTCTTTCTTTGACTTCCACATTACCTTTGGAAGCTTAGACTTGACCTTCAATACTTCGGAACTTTTGATGACTTTAGAAGTTTAGATGACTGGAGCTTCGGAAGATCTTGCTTTTACTGCAGCAGGCTTTAGTGCTTCAGAAGTATTCCTTTCTTCTGAGACTAAATTTTCTTCCGAAGGCAAGTTTCCACTTGTCTTCTTCTTCATTTTGGAGCTTCCGAAGGAAACAGATTTTCCTTCCGAAGCTTGCTTCTTCTTCGCCAAACTCTTAGAAGTTTCTTTCTTGCTCATGTGGAGAGTACTCTTTGGATTATAAACACAATCCTTAGCAAGATGAGAAGTACTCCCACACATAACACACTCCATTTTCTTCCTTCTAGGTGTTCTTCTTTGTGAACAAGACTGAACTTGATCACTTTCCTTCTCCATCTTCACCTTTGCAGATGTTGTGGCAGTTCTTATGGGGTTAGAACTACCTTTAGAGCTGGATAGTTCAGGTTGTACAGCAGTAATGCATAACTGATCAGCCTTCTTCTTGATGATGGGATGATTTGGACATGAAGCAGAACTCTTATTGATGGAGTTCAAGCTTGTGTCTTCAGCCTTTACCACTTCAAATCCTGTAGAGATGAAGACTTGTTTTTGTGCAGAATTGAAGGTGGCCTTGATCTCTTAAGCCTTTTTGGACTTTCTTTTGGCCTTCCTCATCAAGTTCTTTCTTCTTGACTTGGTCATCCCAACAGCTTTGCTCTCCTTAGATGGATGGTGACCCTTCTTAGAATGCTCTTCTTCACTCTTCTTAGAGCCATTCTCCACCATCTCCTCTTCATCCTCTTCAATCACAGGATCTATGAGGGGAAGCTCATCTTCACAAGATCCACACCTAGGAGATCTTACAGACAAGATTGTGTGTAAAAGAGCTATCTCACAAGATCCTAGTCCCTGCTTATTTTGATAACAAAATTTTGCATACAAGGATGAGGATATTATGTTCTTGAAGGTCTTTTCTTCAAGAACACATTTTTCTGCCCAGGCTTTGCTAATCACAAGCTCAGCCTGGCATTCAGTTAATTTAGTAATGAGATCTTTGATCTAAGTCCTGTAGTTTGTATGCTAATGTTTAACAGTTGAAATGGTTTTCTCTAAGTCCTCTATCTTTAGTTTATAATCATTTTCAGCTCTTTTAAAATCAACTTTTAAGATATTTAAGAACTCAAGATCAGATCTCATTTCTAAATTATAGGACCTGTATCTATTAACTTTAGCAATGCATTCAGGAGTATAAATATGTTCAAATACTTTGGCTTCATCGTGGTCTGCCATGAGTGCTTGGATTGGAAATGCATCTACTACCTGAAAGCTCCAGTCAAAGCCTCCTTCTTCAACAACAACTACAGCTTACTGCTTTGGCTTCTCATTCTGAGGGGCTTTCTCAGTATAGTTTGGTCTGGTTTGTGCTTGGCCACCATTTGTCCTTGGTGCCTTACACTCTCTTTCAAAGTGTCCCATCTAGTTATAGTTGTAACACTTTACTTTGCTTTTGTCCGGCCCAAAATTTCCACTGGCTGCATTGCTTGAAAACTTTCTTCCTGTCTTTTTGTAGAACTTCTTGGCTCTGTGAGTGAGAAGAGCCATCTGCTGGACTATCTCCATGTACTCCAGATCATCTGGATGGATACAGTCCAAAAACATGAGAAGAACTTCTCTCTTGGAAAGGACTTCCTTGAGTGTGGCTTTCCCTTGGAGTCTCTGGGAAGGTGATGAAAGCGCCCTTTTGTGAGTTGTCATGGTAGCATATAAAATGATGTTGTGGCTTAATGCTTTCCCTTTCAACCACATGGAGGGCTGAACTTAGTTGATTGCTAGAGTTACCAAATGAGTTTTGCATGTTCATCTCCATCTGGTAGCCACTAAGAATACCATACAACTCTATGAGAGTAAGAGTCTTAAGGTTCCCAGTCCTCTTGATAACAACACAATAATGTATCCATTGTCTAGGAAGAGAGGACATAAACTTCCTTAGAATGTTCCTGTTCTCAAGAGTTACTCCAACATCCATTAGAGTATCCACAATCTCAACATACCTGAAGTATTGTTGAGTCATAGTTTCACCTACCTTAAAGGTGAAGTTTTCAAACTGCTACTTCAGGAGATCCTTCTTGTTCTCCTTTGCTTCAGTAGACGCCTCATACATCAGCTTCAGTGCTTCCCATAGTTGCTTGGTAGTTTTGCACTTCTTGAAGCCTCTGTAGATAGAGTTTGGAAGAGCAGTTTGAAGGGCTATCATGGCTTTCTGATCAATCTCTATTCTCTTTCTATCTGCTTCAGAGTAATCAACCACAACCTTAGGAATCATACCACCACCAGTAGCAGATGTGGTGCTTGGTATGTAAGGTCCTTCAACAACAGAGTCTCACATCCTGGAGTCTTAAGACTTGATTAAGCCTTACATTCTTTGACACCAAGTATCAAAGTCTTCAGGAGTGATCAGTGGAGACTTTGTCATAGTTCTGGTTTCCATATAAGCTTTGGTTATAGCTGCCATTTGAGTTGTTAAATATTTTGTGTGTGTGAGGGATCTTAAGATGGTGAGATCTTATATCAAGAGCCTGAAATGCTTTGATACCAAATGCAGGACCGTTGAAGGGTATGCACTTACAACACAACAACACAATAAGAAGAGTTGCTTAGAACACTTAACAGATCAAATAGGGAACTGGTTAACTTGTTAATGAAAGATGCTAAGAACACAAGTAAATATGAGACAGAACTAGATTGCAAACAACATAAGTATTTGGTTTTCAAGAATGCTGTATATTGCTTCTCAAGTTCTATTACAAGTTACAAAGCATCGATAGAAAGTTACAAGTACTTGAGATACTTTATACTACATCCTACAGCCGGCCATACTTTGAAGGCCAGGTGGATACAAATGACTAGACAGCTACAAAATCAAATGTAGAGTCAAAAGGCAGATCTGCCTTTTGACTTGTGACTATGACATGCCATAGCTCACATCCTAATATATTACAAAAAGGATAAAGCTACATAAAGTAGAAAGCATGGACTCAAGACCTCAATGTACAGTTACCAAAAGCATGGACCTTTCACCAACTCATGTAAGTTGGTGACTTTACAGAGTAGCAGCAGAAAGGTGGTCCAACTTTATGGTAAAGTACATCAGATAAACGCATATCTCTAAAAGTCTTCGGAAGAAATCTGTCTTCACTCTTTGGCTTCTGAAGACTTTGTCATTGAAGCTTCGGAAGATTTCACTTTTGGCTTCGGAAGATGTTGGTCTTGGCTTCGGAAGATTTTACACTTAGTATATTTCTAGTGCATGGTGTAAAACTTCTGAAACATTTCTACTTCTGTTCTTTAGTGCATGCTTGCAGAGAGACTTTGGATGTTTTGGCTGCATCATACTTATAGGAATCCTTACATGGTCCAACTTGCAGGTGAAGGAGGAGGTATGATTCCTAAAGGTCCCACAAACTACTCAGAGAGAAGTCCAAAAAAAGATGGATGTTGACTCAAAAGCTCTATGGTTGAAGAGGATGAATATACCAAACAACATAATTCAAGGGTTCAAGAAGTTCACAACTACTCAATAGTTATGGAAAGCATTGAAGGAAAAAATTAAAGGAACTTAAGATATTAAGGAAAATAAAAGAGATGTATTGAAGTAGAAGTTCCAATAATTTGGCTTCATAAGGGGTGAAACCATGAGTGCCACATATGTAAAGCATGTCTAACTTCTAGACCCCTTAAATGAAGCAGGTGTTAATATAAAGAATAGTGATTTTCTAAGGAAGTTCTTGAGGTCTCTGTCGAAAATATGGACAATGTACACTTTGGCATTCAATCATTTTGAAGAACCTGAAGACAATGACACTTGATGTGTTGTACGACACCCTGAGTGCCTACCAAATGAAGATCGGTGTAGATGAAGAATCTCTCGACATGCCTCCAAGCTCCTCAAAGACTTCACTACTTATACCCTTTCACTCTCAATCTTACCAATTACTTATGGTGAGTTATTACATGCTGATGATCACCTATCCAAAGTCTCCAACTGCCGAATCATAGTTGTCACCACCTTTTGGTAGATGGAATTAACATTCTTCGACTCCATTCTTTTCATACAAACACGCAAACTCAACCCTTTGTTACCGAGCAAGCAAACTTCTTCCATTTGTTAGAAGAAGATCTAGAATGCATTCATCGAGATGATCTTGAAGAGATGGACATCAACTATCAAATATCCATGATCTCCTTTAGGGTTAAACAATTTCAATAGAGATCTGGAAGAAAATTTCAAAGATAAAGAATGATTGAGTTTGAATTTGATAAGGGTAGGGTAAAGTGCTTCAACTGCAAATTACTAATGAATGTAAGGCTCCCAAGTCAAATCCATCTTCTTCAAGGTTAACAAACTTTAACCAGCCTCCATACTATCAAATTTCTTCTACCCCCACAACTCGTAGATACATAGTTGTCGTAGCATCAGGGAAAAGAGCTGATTGATTGGAGCTTTCAAGTGAAAAAGATCTCCTCCATCAACAATACCTTGATGGCTGGTAGCTCAACTCCTTCATTTCCAAATTATATACTCCAACATCTACTCCAAGATGCAACTTGGAGGTAAACAAGCAAGTATCCAATATATACAGAAACAGGTGCTTATAAAGCTAAAGAGGTAGAGAAGGAAAAGAAAAAAAAAGGATAAATGACAAAGAAGGAAGAAAAGAAGAAGAAAATGATCAGAGAGGTGAAGTTTGTCAAGAAAAGTTTATCCGCATATGAATATCATATTTGTTCATCTAGGTCAGTCTCTCACAAGAAAGAAAAAGTTCTAGCAAGAAAAGAATGTATGAAAATGGCACATGATGCAATGTGTTGTCCTAGTTCTTCCAAGGGATTTTAGGAGAGACCACAACCTTATGTTCAAAAGTCAATTAATGCAGTTGTGAAGGTTCATAACAAGTAATTCCCTCGTAAGAAGATTGATTTATCCACTCATACCAATCAAAAAAATGAATAATAGGTTGCCCAATGATGAGAAGACAATGAGAAAGATAGTAAGAAGAAATCAGCAGATGAAGCCCTCACGATATAATACGACTCTTAAAGACTTCATTAAGTATGAGCTGATAAAGAGAGGCAAGAGAGATAATTAAAGAAAGAGATGAAAGAGCTTAAGAAGAAGATAACATCAATCAAGAAGAAGAAAATTCATGTAACCTGTTTGGTTTGTGGTGAAAATGATCACTTTGATAAAAATTATCGATACAATCCTTTAGCATAGCCACCAAAGCACATCAAAATCTCAAGATCTAGAAAGAAGCATGTATCTATTGATCAACCACCTAAAAGAAGAAGTGGCACTTCCAAAACCGTTGGGGATCAAGCTAGATTAAGGGTTGAAAAGAGGGAAACATCATAACCACTCTAGAATCCACCAAACAAATCAACAACTAAGGATTCCAAGAAGAAAATTTCCAAAAAGGTTATAGGAGGTCATCAAAAAAGATGATTTCAAGGCGTCCAGCAAAGTCTAGAGACTAAAGACATCCAACAACTTCAATAAGAATCAAGATGACTCACAACCCAAAATTGAGTGTTTAGGAACAAGAAGGATGATATAGGGATAATTATCAAGAAAAAACAAGACTTGTGGTATAAGGGTACAAACAAAAAGAAGGGATTGACTACGAGGAGGTTTTTGCTCCTATATCAACACTTGAGGCGATAAGAAGTTTTCTTGCATTTTTTGCCTCAAGAAATTTCAAAGTTTTTCTAGTGGATGTGAAAAGTGAATTTCTTAATGGGGAGATCGATGAAGAAGGGTATGTTTGTCAACCTCCTAGTTTTGAAGATTTAAAATTCGAAAATTATGTATGCAAACTTGTAAAGCTCTATATGGACTTCATCAGGCTCTAAAATATTGTATGAGACTCTCTTTACTTTTCTCTTAAGAAATGGATATGCCAGGGGTTCCATAGACAAGACATTATTTATAAAACAAATTGAAATGGATATCTTGTTGGTGTAAGTATATGTGGATGATATATCATACGGGTCTACAAATGAGAGTATATGTAAAGAATTTGAGCAACTCATGAAGTCAAAGTTTGAAATGAGCTCAATAGGAGAACTCACATTTTTCTGGGGTTGAAAGTTAAAAGAAACCTTCGATGGGATTTTTATAAATAAATCTATGTATGTTAAGGACATCTTAGTAAGAGTTCAGGCCACTGATGCTAAAGCTTCTAAAACATCGATTCAAGGACACGCTCTTTAATTCATGATCTCGAGGGGGAAATAATAGATCAACATTAGTATCAAGCCATCATTGGTTCTCTCATGTACCTCACAGCTAACAGACCAGATATTATGTTTGCCACATGTCTATGTGCAAGATTTCAAGCAGTTTCAAAATTTTTAGATATAATTGCTACCAAGATAATTTTGATGTATCTTAAAGGAGAACCTATGTTAGAACTATGATATCGTAAGAGTGTTAACTTCAATCTATATGGTTGTACTGATTGTGACTATAGAGGATGTAACATCAACAAGAAATCTACTTTTGGAGGATGTCAATTTTAGGGGGAAGATTGGTCTTATGGCAATGCAAAAAGAAAGGATGTATATCAACATCAATTGCTAAAGCAGAAACATTACTGCATCTAGTTGTTGTGCTTAGATTCTATGGATACAAACTCAACTTAGAGACTATGGAGTAACTTTTTTGAATACTCCCATTCATATTGACAACAATAGTGCTATCTCAATCACCAACAATCCTGTTCAGCACTCAAAGACCAAGCATATTAACATTATGTATCATTCATTTATGACTGTTCAAAGAAAAAGATTATCAAACAATCATGTTCAGCTTTCAAAGACCAAGCAAATTGACATCAGGTATTCTTTACAAAGCATTTGATGAAACTAGATTTAAATATCTTATATCTACTATTGGGATAATAAAATTTGAATACATTAATCTTTTTCAAATAGTAGTGAAACATTTACTTCTGAACAACTGGTTTTTCTTAATAAAATCAATTACATTTGCCGACTTCTCATGTTCGGCAGATGAGTGTATTCCAGCACGTATAATTGAAGAAATATAGAAGGGCCCACATTCATTTTCTGATAGGTAGTGGCGTTGTACTTTCTTTGAAAAGACTGTTGCATCATCATGAGCCACCTGATTTACAATTTTACAGCGATAACATTTTTAAATTTTAATTATTTTATATTATCCTATAGTTATAACTCTGACCATCCTCCTTCCACTTCAAATATATTTAAATCATCCCTCTATTTTTACTCTCTCAGGAAATATCTCGCAAAGTACTTCAAACCTAAACACGCTTATTCATCTTCCAAATGGTCGCTTAAAGCATAGAATTTTGATCCAATCACAACATTGTTGCATCACTAGAACCAATTGGGGATCCTACGAACATTGCTGCTTCGCACGTTTAACGATTCTTAAGTACTTGTTCTATTTAGCAAGAACAAGGAACCAAATCCTTAATGGCTATTGTTCAAGGGCATACCATCATCATCATCTCTCTAGCGACAATCTTTTATCATCTACAACTTGCTGTTGCTAATGTAGAATCCTCTTTCTTGAAAGAGGTAGTGACTACTACTTTTAGAGAAATAGGATACGTGGGAGTTCCTTCGGCTTCAACCTTGTCCAAATCATTATTATATTATAATTAAAGAATCATTCTTCACATCTGTCACACCCTCAAAATCCACCGGCGGGGTTCTACCGCGAGGAGCGTGACAAACTAGGATCTCAAACACAATCATATCAAATGACACCGTATGCGTTTTGAAATAAGTGTTTGACCTTAAATCAGAGTATACCAAAGTTTTCAATGTAATCAATACGGAAGCGTAAACGATTGAAAAACCATAAGTAATAAATGCGCAAAACAAAGCGCCCAATGAATAGTAGTAATTGTAAATGAACTTGCATTCAAATGATAAAGAAGATGCATGAGCCTCAGATATGCAACCCTAGCCTTGATCGTGCCAGCAACCTGAGAAGACATGCTAAAGTATGTCAACACAACGTTGGTGAGTTCACAGGTTTAAATCAGTAAATATTTTTGAGCGTTAGTTTGGTAAAAGTAAACAAAGGTATACCATAGGTAGCTAGCCTATATATCGAGTTACTTAGTGTTTCTAATCGAAGCTGACTGTTTGTGAGTTGTTTTGCCTTCCTCCATGTGTTATCATAAAACAATGGCAAGTATCTAGGTCAATTAAACACCCGTTCAACCTCCAGTTGGGTTAGCATGATTAACGCGGGTGGGGTTTGTCAAACCCAGTAGTACTACTAAAAATTACTTCGCTAACCCGTTTATTAATGATTCGAGTGTGTAAGGACTTTCGTGATAATGTTTTCACTATAGTAACACATGATATACCAATAATACTAAAACTAGTAAATAGAAATTGTTTGCATGATTCTCCCCCAAAAGGAAAGTAAGTAAAAATGGGGCCGTGAACACTCACCTTAGATGTGTAGCAAAAACATGAAGTGTAAAAGCCAAATGTTAATCGTTACCTAACAAATGTAGGTCCATGAGTATGTGTACATAATGGTCAAAATGAACCCCATTGTATCCAAACAATGTAATTGTTAGCATGTTGGAGAAATGTTTGACAAGTTTAACCAAGTTAACTTTTATTGACCAAAGTGACTGAACTGACCTGAAGACACGTTGGTGACTCAAATAAGTAAAAACATGTTTGTTCATGCTTAAATAGCTTAAGTAATGATTCAGATAACGTTTCATGTGGAAAATCTATTTTTGGAAATGTTGGTCCATGTGATCGAAAAACAGTACAATTGAAGTGATGAATTGCTCAATATCAAACATTCATGCTAAACAACAATAATTGAGAAGATAGAAGAGAATTCTAACACATATTTGATACTCAAATAAACAATAGCAATCAATAACATCAAGCACAATAGTATTTCTGTGTGAAAACTGCTTAGAATTGGTAGCTTGCAACAATGATCCACGATTAGGGTTTTGCAAGCTTACCTTACAAAGAGAATTGACAAAAGTATATATAGCAGTCATAGTTTCGCTGACAGTTTCGCTAACTGTCAAGCCGAAACTATAGTTTCGCCCGACAGAATCACAAGTTCGCCGGGTAAACCAAAACAGCAAACTGTGAGCGAATGTATAGATTCGCTCACAGTTTCGCTGGATGCCAAAACTAATAATTACTAAGAACATACAAAAGGAAACTAACAAAAGTCCTATTACAATGTAAAGTAAACAACTATACTAAAGTGAGTCCAACCTAACATGATCTTCAATACTCCCTCAAGGTTGGACCTCACTATCTTCACTTGTCTTGATTTGACTCGTCGGCTCCAGTTTCCTTTGCTGCTGTTGATCTATCTTCATCACCTCCTGTAGCAACATCTTCAGAAGCTTCAGCCACTGATCCTCCAAGGTTCTTTCCTGCATCACTAGCTTCTTCAGAATGACCACTAGCCTTCGCAAACTGCCTGGTCAAATCTTGAATATCAATGGCAAAATCATCCTGAGCTCTCACCCTTTCAGCTAGCCTCTTAACCTCCGACCTTACTCCTCTTATCTTGTTTGCAACATTCATAAACAGACTGGCCTCTTTTCTTGTTTCCTCTCCAGCCCCAGCCTTAATGTGATTTTCACAAAGAACCAAAAGATCTTCATCACTGAAGCTAAATAACTCCATCGGGTCAAACACTCTGAACTCTTTTCCATGTTTAGCTCTAATCACCGCCTCTCCAGTATTGTTGTCATAAAACCACTTTTCAAAGTCTTGTAGTTGTTGGGGAAGAGGATCAGCCAATCTTACCCTATTTATAGTCTTTGGAGGTTTGACTCTCAGTACAATCCTTCCTTTACCTGTCTCCTAATCTTTATCTTTCTTTGACCTTTTTCTTTCAGCTTTCATATATCCAAACGACTCGAAATTATCATTAAGTCCATTTTTTATTTCCTTCTCAAGAAATAATGCTCTTTCACTTAAGTGAGCATTGATCAAAGGCAAAGTTGCCAAACGTCTCAAATCCCATTTGGGCAAGGTCTTAAATGCCTTCCTCTTAAGCATATAGCTGATATTCACTCCTCTTCTTTTGATCATGAACATCTTTAAACTGGGATTGTAGCACCAACTTATGATCTTCTTATCTGCTTCCTTCCTGTTTAATCCCTCCAGATTTTGAAATAAGGGAGTAATTTCTTCAACCTCCTTCTCCTTGACCAACCAATCATTCTTGTCCATTTCAAACACATCAGCATCATCTTCTCCCTTCTTAGCAACATAAATCAGTGGTCGCTCATCAACTTCATAAAATTCTGGTTCTGAATCATAGTCTATCAATTGTTCATCTTCCTCCTCTTCATCAACCAACTCTTTCCCTCTATCAGATACTCCCTCGGTGGTAGCTGTAACAACAACTTCTTCACCAACAATATCTTTATCAAAATCAAACTGCAAGTTTACAAACCCAGCCTCAATAATATCTTCATCATCTTCCTTCCAACATCCTCTCTTGGTATCTCCTGTTCACCTTCGTCAGTATTTGCTGCTCCAGAAGTACCCTCTCCTACCTTAGATGATGTACCCACATTCAAAAATGAGTACTTAGATGTATCAGTCAAATCATCTAACTCAGATTGAGTCAGTTGACTAGGTAGGCCAGCTGCAGCTTTCATCTGAGTAATCTCCTCAAACAACTTCTTAATCAGTTTATTTTGGTCAACTAACATCCTTTGCATTCCCTCAATCACCTCATCCTTCTGTCTTTCTCTGATCTCCTGATTCGTAAGTTTAGTCTTAATCATACTCAGCTCATTCGCCAACGAAGTATTTAGATTACGTATCACATCCTCATCAAGATTTGCACTAGCCTCTCTCCTGGCTGTAAATCCCTCATGTCGATGTTTGGTTCTCCGCTCAGGCTCAACAAAATCAGTTTTCTTCTTAGATCTCCTTTCTTTCTCTACCCTGATCTCCTCTGCTTGTGCATCAATATCCTCTTCAAAATCATAATCCTTTTCTTTAGCGTATCTCTTCCTTTTCTTAGTTGCATCAGCTTGTTGCACTCTTGTTTCTTCAGCCCTTTTGCTTTCAGATTCATCAACCCGTCTAATATAATTCCAGCATTCTGGAGGATACATATTCTCCTAGAGATGAGTGATTTTACCACTAAAATCATGACGGATAGCACAACAATCAACAAAAATACGAGGGTTCATCTGCACCAGTCTCTTGATTTCACCATGCTTTGGAACATCAGGAATAAGATCATCAAAAATCATCTGAAGAAAGCGAGGGTATAACAGCCATTTGTCTTTCTTTACAGCCATCACATTCTCTGCCATACATGCAAAAATCAGTCTAGCTATGTTGGCCTTCTCCCCTTTACAGCACAGCACCATAGCTTTAGCCCAATCGAGATTAAGTCCATCAGATCCACCTTTACGGTGATCTAAACACATAATAAAAACATGAGCGATATATCTCCACTCCTTAGATAAGAAAGACTTTTTGATATCTTTCCTTGAACCAAAAGCTGGTCCCTCATACCCCATTCTTCTGAAAGCTTGAAACACTTCAGACTCTGTCATATCTACTTCATCTCCAGAATCATCATCTAGTCTAAGAATCCTAGAAACACTCTCAGCAGTGATAGTCACATCATGATCAATAACTTTGGCAGTGATTCTCTGTACATCTCCTCTAGTATCGTATTCTGCTGATCTCCAAAAATCTCTAATATGAAGATCATAAATAGTAGGTGAGTGAGAAATAGCATAGGCAATAGGTGATCTCTGAAGCCATCTGATACAGTCACGAAATCCAGCTGCCTTGGGAAGAGTATCGTCTAAAATAGCAGTGATGTTATTCCTCTCATCAAATTTGAGATTTGCCATGATAACCTGAAAAGGAAAACAATTAAATTTGAATGAGAAATAATGAAAATAAGAAAAAAAGACTAAAACAAAAGAAACTAGCAGTTTCGGCAAGCGAAACAATAGTTTCGACAAAGAAAACAAACAATTTCGACAAGCGAAACAATAATTTCGCTCATTGAAACTTGTTATTTTCGCAGAACAAAAAGCAATTTCGACAAGATTAGTATAGATTAAAGAAGTTTCGCAATTAGTTTCTCCAAGCACAAACATAGTTTCGCTGTTACAAATTAGTTTTGCTGTTCTAAAATTAGTTTTGCTGTTCAGAAGAAAACAAGATCAAGCGAAACTGTGCAAGTTAAAGACCAGACATTGCGAAATTAAAGAAAATATGGCGAAACTGTTAAGTTCGCCCGGACAGCATAACTTTACAGTTTCGCTGAAAAGAAGAGAACTTTCGTTCAGTTTCGCAGAAGAATCAGTAGTTTCGCTGAAAGAACAGCGAACCCACCGAAGAGTCACAATCCAAATTACTTAAATGGAGATGATTTTAACCAGATTAAAAGATGTATCAAGGTTCGAAACTCACATGCGAAGCAAATAACACTAATTATCAGTCCAAAACACAAACACAGAGCAAAATCGCCAAGAAAAGTCACGGAGAAACCCTAAGAACTACACTGAACGGTTTTGCGAAATTATGAGAAAAATTTCGCAAACATGACTTAAATAGCAAATAGTTTCGCTGCTAGCGAAACTATAAATTCGCTAGGCGAATTTACAGTTTCGCCCAGTGAAACTGTTATTTCGCTAGGAGATAACTAGTTAACAACTAATTAGCAAACCTAGCGAGATTGCAGTTTCGCTTTGCGAAACAATTAGCGAAAGAATAATTTCGCACCAAAATTTAATTTTTTTTTATTATTTTTTATTTATTTATTTATTTTTATTATTTATTTATTTTTATTATTATATTTTTTTATTAATCAATAAGAAGCACATCACATAATGAGATCTAAATTAATCAGAGATCACATTCTCTAAATATTTATGAACATAAAGATGATCAAAAATCATCTACCAGCCATGAGATCATACTGAATACAAGATCTGATCACAATCTGCACAGAAACAACTGAAATTAGAACAAATCAATAACGATTGCTGATATAATTGTCCACTTAAACTCATGCCTTATCCTTTTTCAACAAACAGCTTATGATTCGTTTAAGGTTCGATTAGATGCTTTAGAATGTTAGGACCCCACAATCATTTGGTAAAAACCCTCACCCAACCTCAGGATTTCTTGAATTATGAATCAATCTTCATAGAACAAGGCTTGTGCGTTAGTGTGCAAATGATTATAAACAAATATTTCATTCTGAGAGAAACTCATCGATAAGATGATTTGACATAATTATATCAAAATGGTGAGAGCTCCAGATCTATACTCACGTATAACAGAGGAGATAACCATTTGAACATGTGCTGATGAGAGCTCCAGGTCAGTACTATCGTACAGCAGAGGAGATCATCACTCCAGGTCAGTACTCACGTACAGCAGAGGAGATAAGCACAGACACACGACACCTTAACACCAAACATACCAGCTGTGGTTCTGGGTGATGACATAACAAAGCAAAATGGACGAAAGATTCATTCTCAATCCAATTTTTGTCAGGACTCAGTTTTTGTGCCAACAATTGAGTAAATCCAGACATTCTTAAGCATGATGTTTAATTTAATCATAAAGCTGCTGTCTACTTTATTCATCAGGCTGAGTCTATCAAGCATATCGTTAAAGAATCTGATCAATTTTCTTTAAAAAATAATGTGAAACAGAATCCAGTATCAGTTCTATCATTTCTCATTGAAGTACCGGTCATGTATATAAAAATATTTAGAGAATATACACTCATTTATCTCTCATCATGTAAATTCCGATCTCAGAACTATGAAATTACTTTACTCCCCCAAATTTTTATTTCATATTTCTATTATTATAAATTAATCAAGTTTTATTTATAGTTTTTTTTAGTATTCTTTTAAATCAAAGAAATAGAAAATGAAATTTAAAAAGATATTAACCCGGCATAGAAATCATTCATTAAAAACGAGGTTTATCAAATGTTTTTGTGAAAAGATCAACTTTTTGATTTTTTTGTATCGATGGGTATAATATCAATGAAACCCTTTTCTTGAGCATCACGAATCGCATGAATTCGTGTTTCGATATGCTTGGTCCGGAATGATGAATGGGATTTTTAGCAATTCCAATGGCAGCTTCATTGTCACAAAATAAAGGTGTATGGAGAAAATTAATCCCATAATCAATCATTTGGTGTTGGATCCATAGAACTTGAGAACAGCAGCTTGAAGCAGCAATGTATTCAGCTTCCCCTGTAGAAAGAGAAACAGTAGTTTGTTTCTTGCTCTGCCAGGATACCAAACAATTTCCCAAATATTGACATCCGCCAGACACAGATTTTCTGTTTAACTTGCAACCATTAGAATCACTATCAGAGTAAGCATGTAAATCAAAATTCCCACCATATGGATACCGCAATCCTAAACGAGACGATCCTTTGAGATAACAAAATATTCTTTTGACAGCTTTCCCATGAGATTCCTTTGGGGCCGACTGATATCTAGCACAGTAACCAACAGCGAAAGTGATATCAGGACGACTTGCAGTAAGATACATGAGAGAGCCAATCATAGATCTAAAAAGATGAGGATCAACTGGTTTTCCGTTTTCATCCGGAGTGAGACAAGTCTAAGCAGTAAAGGGAGTCATCTCTGTAGAAGCATCATCCATCTTAAATTTCTTCAAAATATCTTTAATATACTTCTCCTGATGAATAAGAATTCCTTCTTGCTGTTGTTCAACTTGTAATCCAAGAAAGAAACACATTTCACCCATTATACTCATTTCAAACCTTTGGCTCATAAATTCTTCGAACTCTCTACACAATTGAGAATTTGTAGATCCAAAAATAATATCATCAACGTACACTTGGACAAATATCATTTCACCATTCACCTCTCTTTTGAATAAAGTCATATCAATGGTACCACGAGAGTAACCATTGCTTAGAAGATATTGCGTAAGAGTCTCATACCAGATTCTGGGTGCTTGATGAAGACCATACAAAGATTTATCAAGCTTATACACTTTATCAGGAAAATCAGGATCCTCAAAGCCTGGTGGTTGACACACATATATCTCCTCATCAATGTCTCCGTAGAGAAAAGCACACTTCACATCCATCTGGTAAACTTTAAATTGTTTATGAGCAGCATTAGCAAGAAATATTCTGATTACTTCAAGACGAGCAACTGGAGCAAAGACTTCTGTATAATCGATCCCTTCTTCTTGAGCGAAGCCTTGCACTACAAGTCTAGATTTATTACGCACCACCACTCCCCGATCATCTGGTTTGTTTTTAAACACCCATTTTGTACCAATTGGATATTTGTTAGGAGGTAAATCAACTAAGGTCCAAACCTTAAGCTTTCTGAACTGTTGAAGTTCCAATTGCATAGACTCTACCCAACAAGGATCTTGTAGAGCAGCATGAACATTTTTCGGAACAATTTGAGAGATGAAGCATGAGAAAAGACAAACATTAATTAGACCAGATTGACTTCGCGTGCGAACACCATCAGAAACAGATCCAATCACATTATCAAGTGGATGATCTTTCAGAGTTTTGTAATCACTTGAAGAAGGAAAGATGGTTAAAGAAGAATCACCCATAGCTGGTAAAAGATTAGATGAAGGTGAATCAATGATAGGTGTTGGATCAGGTAAATGAGAAGATGTAGGAGGTAAAGAATCAGATGATGGAGCCTGATCAGGCATTGGAGACGAAGAGCTGACATCAGTTGAAACAGCATCATTTACTAACGTGGTGGATTGAACAGACGATGGAGATGATGAAATAATATTTGTTTGAGTACTTGGAATTGATGTATCATCATCGAAAACTGGCAGATTAAACGAATGAACCCGTATCGGAGTCAAAGAACCATGCAGGTTCAGATTTAACTTCAGAAGGATTGGATTCCTGCCAATCAACATAGAATGACTCTTGAACAATACGTGTTCTCTTGTTATAAACCCGGTACGCCTTTTGTTTAGAAGAGTATCCAACAAAATAACACTCGTCAGAAACAGCACCAAATTTTGTCTTTTGAGATTGAGTATTCAAAAGAGTACAAGAACAGCCAAATGGTCGAAAGAAATCAATTAGTGGCTTCCTCTTATGAAAAAGTTCATAAGGAGTCTTCATTTATCTTTCACAATTAACACCCTGTTTAGAACATAAGATGCACAATTGACAGCTTCAGCCCAGAAAATAATTGGTAATGAGGATTCTATCAGCATTGTACGAGCAGCTTCCACGAGAGTGCGATTCTTTCTTTCCGCAATACCATTCTGCTGGGGTGTTCTTGCAGCACTAAATTGTCTCACAATCCCTTTTTGAGCACAAAATGAATCGAGAATCTGATTTTTGAATTCAGTGCCGTTGTCACTTCTTAGTCCCATAACTCTTCTCTTACTGATTGATTCGATAGAAAGAATTAATTTTTGCAATTCCTCTGCAACTTCGCCTTTGTGTGCAAGAAACCTCACCCATGAATATCTTGAGAAATCATCTGTAACAACAAGAAAAAAATTTTTTAGCAATTGATTTAACACTAATTGGCCCAAATAAATCAGTATGTAACAACTCAAGAGGACTAGATATGCTATTTAAAAGTTTGGGCTTATGAGGTTTCTTATGTTGTTTCCCTTTGGCACATGCCATGCATTTTTCATTAACAGAAAAATCTTTTAAAGGAAGTCATCTAACAAGATTGTTCTTTACTAATTTATTAATTATCTTAAAATTGACATGGCCTAAACGACGATGCCACAAGAGTGACTCAGAGGTTGATGCTTTTGAGAGAAGACAAGTTGCAGTAGCCTTTGACTCGTTTGAATTCATATCAAGAAGATATGTATCATGTTTCCTTGAAGCACGCATGAGAATTAAATCATCTGGAATGGCAATCTCTGATTTTAAAAATAAACATTCGTCAGATTTAAATAGAACAGGAATGTCTTTATCGCAAATTTGAGAAACACTCAGAAGATTAAAAGCCAATTCAGGAACATGGTTGACTTCTTCTAGAGTAAGAGAACCATTGGTAACTTCTCCTTGTCCAATCATTTTTCCACCCTTCTTATTTCCAGCAAACGCCACATATCCTCCATCTATAATCCGATAATTGGTCAACAAATCCTTTAGTCCCGTCATATGCTTGGAACACCCGCTATCAACATGCCATAAACTGTTTACAATCTTTGATGAGGAATCCTGAAATGAATTAACAAATCACTTAGCCAGGAGTAATAGGGACCCAAGATTGAACAACTTTGCCTTTTAAAGAAGCAGATTTTTTACAGAAGAAATTATTAACCAATTTTGTCAATTTATTCCCAAAACAATTCCTATTAGAGGATCCTTGAATCAAAGGACAATTTTTGACAAGATGATCCTCTTGACCACACCTGAAACAATGAGGTTTGAATCTAGGTCTATGATGTGATGAGGTAAAAATAGGATCAATAATAATCTCCTCATCACATTCAGACAAACTAGAATCAACATCACTGAATGTCTCATACAACTCATGAGGTTGTTGTTTATTTGAATCAGAATTTTTTTTTACAAAATTAGAACAAGATTCATCTGACAAATCAGTAAAACTTGTACCATTGGTACTAGTGTCAGATGAAGAAGAACTACATTTTTATGATGATGTCATATTTAATGGTGTGAAAGATGGAATAGGTTGAGAAAAGAACTTTTCGAAACAATTAATTTTAAGTTGCTCAGTTGTTTTTTGAGAAAGATCAGATGCATTACATTCATTACGAGAACAGAAATCATCACTACCATGATTTGAATTACAAGATGGAATAAAACTATCAAGAGAACATGAGACATTCACGTCTGTTACATTTGAACTAGAAACAAAAACTGAATTTAAACTAGACTTATGATCTAAAACAGACTGCTGATTTTCAGGTGTACTAGAACTAGTGCATCCAAGCCCACTAGTTGGTCCATAGTCGTAGTCTTCACGAATGTACTTAGAGTTATTCCCGACTAAACCTGCAGACATACTGTCAGTATCTGTTTTGATTAAATCATTAGAAAGATGAGGAACAGGCATAGGAGAATAACAGTATGTACTAGGTGGAGGATAAACCTGTACATTTTCATAACCCAAACCTGTTTTAATTCTTGCTCCCCATTGAGATTTACAAAGATCATCATGTTTCATTCCAGAAATAGTCCATTTATCTAACTTTGACTGAAGTTTGCTTGCTTCAAATTCAGCAAGAGCAACCCTTTCAGTCAAAGTAATAATCTCACATTTCTTTCCAAAACGATTCTTTTTAAATGATCAGTTTCTTTTAAAGCCTCATTTAATTTCACAAAATATTTTGATTCATTCATTTTAAGTTCATCATTAATTCGCTTTAAATCCTTTTCATTATCAATTAACAAACGATTAACCTTAAAATCTCAAATAGCCTAATTTTGCAAGCAGATGAGCACATATCCTGTATTACCTCATATGGAAGTCCTATTACCATCCTTTCAGCAGCTAAAGCTTTATCACACATGCATACTGGAGTACTTGATTTCCTTTCCTCAACAGTAGCAGCAACATCATCCTTCTCTTTTCCTATCTCACCTTTTGAATTTCTTTTCTCACTTGAACCTGTAGTTTCCTCTTTCCCATCTCCATCTGCCTTTTCTTCTTTCTCATTTACTAAAGACTCGTTTTCTCTTTTGAATTCCTTGAACAACACAAATCCATCTTCACCAACTTCCACTTCATTACGTTCCACAATCTCAGCAACTAACGCGTGATTTATCTCAGTTCTTGTTTCTTCCACCTCTGCACTCCAATCAAAGTTCGAGATCAAGGCTGACTCCTTTTTAGATTCACTTCTTCCTTTTCTTTCTCTGCTGTCAATCTTGGTACTCCAGTGTTACTAGGATCTGTGACAATTGGTAATGGACATTCACGTTTAAAATGTCCCAATTGTTTACAATTAAAGCACCTTAATTTTGACTTATCAAATCCCAGTTTTGAGGTAGATGATTGACCACCAAAGTTCTTTCGTCCTGTTCTTTCCATGAATCTTCGAGCTCTTAAAGTTAACATCGCCATTTGCCATTGAATGTCAGTTTCTTCTAAATCATCAGGGTCAACCTGATACATGTCCTCCATAGTCATTCCTTTACCTTTCAGTTTTCCAGAAACAAAAGCTTCATAGCTCTGAACAAACATTCCAAAAAGAGCCATTGTTTCAGATGGAATTGAAGTTTTAGCATTGACCTTAGAATTTCCCAATTCTTTTCCAACATGACTGTTACCACTCGAGAAATTACTTGTATTGCTCCCTCCTTAAATTGGATTTTGAATATGAGAGTTTGCAGCGGATGACAACAAAGCAGCATTTTGAGAAAAAACAGATGTGGGCATCATAGTCTGGTTAAATTATCTTCTTTTCATATCCAACTCAAAAGATTTCAACTTGTTAATGATATCCATCAGCTTGTAATCTGTAAAACCTCTTTCTTGTTTAAGCATTCTCACTTGAAGACTCCACTGTGGTGGAAGAGAATCGAGAAGCCTATTAACTTGTTCACTGTTGGAGAGCCTTTCATCATACTTCTTTAGAGTGCTTGAGACGGTTAAGAAACGGTTTGTAAGATCTGTCAAACTTTCATTCTTGTATCCCACAAATGAATTGAATTCCTTTTCAGCCTGAATACTCTTGTCTTTTACCAAATCTGCATTCCCATCATAGAATTCACAGAGAGCATCGTAAAGGGATTTAGCATTTTTATGCTCTGCAAAACGGTTGTAGATGTCTGGAGCCAAACAGAGAGTTAGAGCACCAAAAGCCTTTTGATCACGATCAATCAATTTCAGATCTCTTTCAGTATAGGAAGATGGGTCTTTGTTCTGAGAAACAACATCACCAACAGTAACTGTAGGTATGTGAGGACCAGAAATAACCGATTCCCATTGATTATGATCAGTGTAGAAGAAGAAAGCTTTGAGACATCTCTTCCAATCTTCAAAATTATCTCCATTAATGAGTCTTGGAGGTCTGTTAGGAGCAACACTTTCAAGATCAGCAAGTGTGAGAGTAGTTAATTTCGACATGATAGTTTCGGCAGAAGTGTTTATAATTTCGCTTACAAATTCGCAGAAAAAGGTGACTTGGATAACAATTTCGCTGAAAAAGTACTTTTGCTGACAATTTCGCAGAAGCTGACACTTTCGCTAGCAATTTCAGCAGCACTTTCGCCTGAACAGAGACACCACTTGCTTAGTTTTGCTGCTAACTTCGCACGAAACAAGCTTGAACTTTCGTTCAAAAATAAATTCGGCAGCAATTTCGCTTGTTGATTGGTCAAAAGCACTAATGAACTTTCGTTCAAGGAATTAGTTTCGCAGAAACTCTAGAAAACAACTTCTGATCCAAGATAACTCATAATTTCGCTGAAAGATGATGACAGTTTCGCTGTAAGAACATTAATTTCGCTGGTCGATCTCAAAACCCTTTTTCACCTCAAAATCAATCTGAAATCATCCAAAACTCAATGAATTTGAGATCTGATGATTGTAGAATCTTCCTCAATCAAAAACAAGCATAATTCAATCAATTT
Source organism: Flaveria ramosissima (assembly GCA_025215565.1). Taxonomy (NCBI): domain Eukaryota; kingdom Viridiplantae; phylum Streptophyta; class Magnoliopsida; order Asterales; family Asteraceae; genus Flaveria; species Flaveria ramosissima. The sequence goes on along the minus strand of CM046039.1, from coordinate 84,117,465 downwards.
CCATGCCAAAAACAGCTGATAATCCAATAAAAATTGATTGAAACTAGATATTGACAAAAACCACAAAAACTCAACAAATCAAGAGCACTAAGGCTCTGATACCATATTGTTGGTCCATGTGATCGAAAAACAGTACAATTGAAGTGATGAATTGCTCAATATCAAAAATTCATGCTAAACAACAATAATTGAGAAGATAGAAGAGAATTCTAACACGTATTTGATACTCAAATGAACAATAGCAATCAATAACATCAAGCACAATAGTACTTCTGTGTGAAAACTGCTTAGAATTGGTAGCTTGCAACAATGATCCACGATTAGGGTTTTGCAAGCTTACCTTACAAAGAGAATTGACAAAAGTATATATAGCAGTCATAGTTTCGCTGACAGTTTCGCTACCAGCGAAACTATCAAGCCGAAACTATAGTTTCGCCCGACAGAATCACAAGTTCACCGGGTAAACCAAAACAGCAAACTGTGAGCGAATGTATAGATTCGCTCACAGTTTCGCTAGACTGCCAAAACTACTAATTACTAAGAACATACAAAAGGAAACTAACAAAAGTCCTATTACAATGTAAAGTAAACAACTATACTAAAGTGAGTCCAACCTAACATGATCTTCAGGAAAGTTTCTATATTTGGAAATTATGACGTCCTTACACATGTGCAATCCGTTTAAAGATTATGATGTATACCACAAAAAACATCTCAAATATACATGTAACACATCCAATAATAATCATCCACAACATGTTAACATAACCTAGAAACTTCATCATGCCCAAACTTTCCTAAATTAAAAACGTAAGAACACAAGTTGCATGAATTTCATCCAAATTTCCTAGCATGCTCCTATGATCATTTTGACATCAATGCCATCACCATTAAATGTTCTGCACATATCATACAACACATCGGGACACAAAAGTTTCCATAAATAGCAAGCATGTTCATACGAAACGGTTTTCACAATTCGATTATTCCCAATTCATTTTATGTTTTAAACATCATATAACAATCATCACAACTAATCAAACATGGGTAAATTACTATCTATAAAACAAAGTAGACAAAAAGTTTCCATTATAGGAAAGTACCCAAAAACCGAGCCAAAATAAAAGTTCAAAACATGAGTTTTCTTCCATTAGCATCAACTAATATCTTAGAACCATAAATTCAATCCAATTTCATCAAAATCATACAATTTCTATAAAAGCCTCAAATTAAAGTTTCCATTATAAGTATGTCTCGGGTTTTGATCAAAACAACACAATTTCACGAAACTAATTCTTAGAAACATCATTATATTGAATACTAACACATAATCCATCATCAATTTCAAGTCTTGACTTGTTTGGATAATCTAGGGTTCATGTTCATCAGGAAAATCAAAGAACATGAAATTAAACATAAAAACTTACTTTAAATGCTTTTGATGCAAGAAACGATGCATGAAAATACCTAGTACGCGTTTGATGCAAGAAACGATGAAAATCACCACCAATATGCAAGAACAAGGTTTTATATTTTTTTTTACAATTCAATTTATGTTTTAAACATCATATAAAATTCAATCCCGTCTTTTATAAAAATCGTTTTAATGCTACGCGATTGAATTTTTCTACACCAAAACCACCAAATGCTCAAATAACATCAAACAAACATTAATAAAATGAAATAATATTTGCTAGTTCAAATGGATTTTTATGATAATTAGGCGTTAAAAGCCGAAAATGCATGAAAACACGTAAATGCCAGAAAAATCTCAATTTTCACAACCATGCCACATAATTAATCACATACTAATATAACACATAATTTCATACCAATTATGATTGTTTAAAAACAATGTTGACAAATCACCAACGTTCGGGGACAGACGCGTGTACGATCCGACAATTCATCAAATTACCATTACTGAAATGTTCGTGAATATTTGTGCAATAAATGATGCATTAAAGTAAATAACATTAAATGAATGTATGATCGGAAAACCATATTTGTGTTGATCAAAAAGTAACCTGAAAATGCCAGGTGTCACATCATCCCCTTGTTGAAAGAAATTTCGTCCCGAAATTTAGCTAACTCAAGTAAAAGACGGATGAAAATTTCTCGGTTGCCACATCATCCCCTTGTTGAAGGAATTTCGCCCCAAAATTCTCAACTGGTAACCTTGGCGATTGACGGTGCATCTTTGAATAACTACTAATATTTGGGTTTTATATGATACTCATGTTTTCAGGTAAACTCTTGTCCACGCTTAGAGTTAGGGATAACTTTAACAATAGAGGTATAATTATGCTTGAGTGTTTTACCCACTTGGTCCATTATTTCAACCGGTTACTCAACCAAACAAAGTTGCTCATTTACATGAATCTCGTTCTATGGAGTGGTTAATGTCTCAACAGACAGACATTTCTTCTAGTTTGAAACATGTGACATGTTATGTACTTCAGTGAGTTCTCTAAGAAAATTGAGATGTTAATCTACTAGACTAACCCTTTTGAAAATCTCAAAAGATCTATCGTAGCGCGGGTTTAACGTTCCTCCTTTTTCTAAAACTAATTGCACCTCTCCAAGGTGTAACATTTAGAAATACCTTGTTGTCGATTTGATATTCAATGGGTTTTGGCGTTAGCCCACGTAAATCATTTGTCAGTCACGTGCTGCTGCCTAGTGGTAACAATTTGTGCGATCTTCATAGTCGTCTCGTGCACAAGCTCAAAACTAGTAAGTTGACTTTCCTTCAACTTCTGCCTAATAGATAGGTGATAAACACTCACTTCCATAGAGTGTTTCAAACAGTGCGGCCTTGATCGTCGTGTGGTAACTATTATTGTAGAAAACCTTAATCAAGGGTGGTTGGGTTTCTAAACTACTACAAAAATCAATAACACATGCTCACAACATGTCTTTTAGACTCTGAATCGTACGCTCACTCTAACCATCGGTTTGCGAATAATACATTATGAGCCTACCTTAACGCGTTCTAAATGAACTTTGCTTCGAGCGTTACGATCGGAGATGATAGAAGAACTGGCACCTCGTGCGGAGAGACTTTTTCTCTTGGATAGGTGAGAGTTAAGTTCTCAATTCACTCAATCTTACTAATATCCAGGAAATGTGCAGATTTTCCCAAGCGATCTACTATTACCCAAATGGTATCGCATCCGCTGAGAATTCGATGTAGCGTCACAATGAAATCCATTATGATCAATTGCCACTTATACTCTAAAATTTGTGGCTATTAAATACTTGCTTACATGTGTGGCAATACCAGCTTTCCTATCCTGCAATCGATGAAGAACTCTCAATTCATGGTACGCTTTACTTGAACCACGATGAATGAGATATCGAGTCTTATGAGTTTTATCTATTACCAGCTCTCGTAAAATCACGTACAGAAAAATCCATATTCATTTCATGAAATAACGAATTCCTTTGGATTTTGTCACTAATTTCTTTTTCATGTCTTACATGGACTATGCCTTCAGATTCTCGTCCTTCAAAGTCTCAATTTGAGGATTACGGATTTGATCAGGTACTCTGTTGTGAATGATAAGCTTTAATGCTTGCACTCGCTTTGGTTTAGGTGTTTACTTTTGACTTAGGGCATTGGCTACCATATTAGCTTTACCCGGAGATACTTCATCACATTGTCATAGCCGTTCAATAGGTCGACCCAACGATGTTGTCTTATGTTAAGCTCTTTTTATTCAAATATATACTAAAGGCTATTGTGATTGGTGTAATGATGTATTTGGTACCATACAAGTAATGCCTCTATATCTTATATGAAAGTCATTGACTCTTAACTTTGAGTTATGTGTCATGTAGTTCTTCTTATGAACTTTCAACTAACAAGAAGCGCATTCGATAAGCTTCTCATTGTGTCAAGACACAACCAAGACCTTGGATAGAAGCACCACAATTACCACGAAATCATCTGTTTCCCTCTGCTAGGAATAGTATCGGTACTGTACACAGTATTTGTTTCATAACCTAAAATGAGGACTCCCGCTTGTCACCCTAATCGTATGTGGTGCCTTTTTGAGTTAATGTTGCATGAGGTTGTGTGAACTTTGAAAATCCTTCGGTATCTCGTCGGTAGTATCTATCCAATGCAAGAAACTATCGTACCCCAGTTGGAGTTTTAGATGTAACTCAATTCTTATTGGGTTCTATTTTTTCCGAGTCAACAGGCATTCCCTTCTCATTGACCACATGACCCAAAATTTGAACTTCATCTAGAAGTCACACTTCAAAAATTTGGCATACAGTTTCTCTTGTTTAAGTAATTCCAAAATCAGTCTAAGGTGTTCCTCATGCTCCTCCCTCGGACTCTCAGTTGATGATATCCCGACCTCAGATCTATCTTGGAATAGAAACTCGACCCTTAAAACTGGTGAAACAAATCGTCGATGCGTGGAAGAGAATAATGGTTCTTAATTATCACTTTGATATGCTCGCGGAAATCATTACCCATACAGAAAGTTCTATCAGTTTTCTTGACAAACAGGACTACACCTCTTCGATCCTCTTTTCCTCAGTAGCTTTCTTGGTGATCGTAGAGAAAATGGCGTTATGACCTTTGCGTTAGTATTTATCGGCCTTCATACAAGATATGGTGTCTGAAATTGCAACACTCTTCTTGCCCTGATTAGATAAGACTTCACCACTACGAAGTAGTATGCAAACAACCTTTCGCGACAAATAAATTCAACCTGATTATTAGACAATCAATCCATGCCAATATAAAACGTAATAGGCATAAGATCTATATCTGTCTTATGTCTGGATAATCCCAATGTACATCCCTTACGAATGTGAGTTGCTTCAATTAGTTACCATTACCGAATTGTTACTGTTCTTATTTCCATTTTTGAGTTGAGGGTAATCTCTCTTGATTTGCCTATCTTTGTTCAATTCAAAGCTACACAATGATGCTTCAGGTTGTCATTGCTACTAGGTTTGTTCCTCCTTGATCGTTGACTCTCCCGTAAAATATGTGGCTACATGGTGCGTCATGCCATATCTTTGGGAAAAATAATGATAACATTGGCTATGATGGTGAATGACTTACTCTACGTGCCCTCCTATTCCTGCTTGCTATCAGATGAGACATCAATAATGTCACGCTTAGCAAGAGTGCTCTAGCCACAACCAAGTCGGTGAGCTGGTGAGATAACCTCATAGCATGCTAAATGGTTATAGGATCAATGACGATGACCCTTGCTTAAATTTGAGGTGCTATCCCGTCAATTGAGTTCTCATTACGCTTGTAGGTTGAAGTTACCTTTACATAAAGCAGTCAACTCATGGAAATGGGTCGTATATTCCTCAATATCTGACCCTATCATCTTAATCTTCCAAAATTCCTTTTCTAGCTTCTAGCCTTCATTTAGAGTAAAGTACTACTCCTTCAAAACTTCCTTAGATGTAGTAGCAATTACAGCTTAGGCTTCTAGCCCAGATACTCTCAATTCTAACAATACTAGTCTCTACTGCATATCGTATAGTGTAGCCTCGAGGTTTTTCGTCTTATCCAGTACTCCCTCAACTATACCATCTAGTGAATTGTGCTTGTTCATATTTTCTTCGAATACATCAACAAAATATTATGTTTCTGGCTAGTCTCCACCAGGCCTTCCTTGAGTGTTTCCACATATTCATTAACAATGGTCTAATGTTTTGGTACATCGGTAATCTTACCAGGTGCTTCACATACATTGCGAATCTTTTGATCTAACCTTGCCTCACAGGCGGTGAAAACCGCTCAGATAAGTGATGATGTCAGAGTACAATCAGTTATGTCAACGGTAAGGGGAAAGGTATGCGCTCCTCCTAGATTCAGCTGGCAATCATATAAGGTAAACACTTCTAGTGTTGTGTATCTCCCCTAAGTAGAATATTGAACCACATGCCATGTTGTTTGAAGTTATCAGCAGCCTCCATCTGAAGCTTATTCGGCTTCAATACTGAAGCTATGCAGAATCCTCAGTCTTCTCGTTGATTGGGGGTGATGCTAGTGACATGGGGGAGGTAGATGATGATGTGGACACTATATGCATTTTGAAATAAGTGTTTGACCTTAAATCAGAGTATACCAAAGTTTTCAATGTAATCAATACAAAATCGTAAACGTTTGAAAAACCATAAGTAATAAATGCGCAAAACAAAGCGCCCAATGAATAGTAGAATGAACTTGCATTCAAATGATAAAGATGATGCATGAGCCTCGGATATGCAACCCTAGCCTTAAGCATGCCAGCAACCTAAGAAGACATGCTAAAGTGTGTCAACAAAAGGTTGGTGAGTTCACAGGTTTAAATCAGTAAATATGTTTGAGCATTAGTTTGGTAAACGTAAACAAAGGTATACCATAGGTAGCTAGCCTATATATCGAGTTACTTAGTGTTTCGAACCGAAGCTGGCTGTTTGTGAGTTGTTTTGCCTTCCGCCATGTCTTATCACAGAACAATGGAAAGTGTCTAGGTCAACTAAACACCCGTTAAACCTCCAGTTGAGTTAGTGCGACTAACGCGGGTGGGGTTTGTCAAACCCAGTAGTACTAATGAAAATTACCTTGCTAGCCCATTTATTAACGGTTCGAGTGTGTAAGGACTTTCTTGATAATGTTTGCACTACAGTAGCAAGTGATATATTAATAATACTAAAACCAGTAAATAGAAATTATTTGTATGCTTCTCCCCCAAAAAGAAAAGTAAGTAAAAATAGGGTCGTGAACACTCACCTTAGATGCGTAGCAAAAACATGAAGTGCAAAAGCCAAATGTTAATTGTTACGTAACAAATGTGGGTCCATGATTATGTGTACATAATGGTCAAGATGAACCCCGTTGTTTACAAACAACGCAATTGTTAGCGTGTTCGAGAAATGTTTGACAAGTTTAACCAAGTTAACTTTTGTTGACCAAAGTTAAACGAACTGACCCGAAGACACGTTGGTGACTCAAATAAGTAAAAACATGTTTATTCATGCTCAAATAGCTCAAGTAATGATTCACATAAAGTTTCATGTCAGAAATCTACTTTTGGAAAGTTTATATTTTTGTAAATTATGACGTCGTTACACATGTGCAATCCGTTTAAAGATTATGATGTGTACCACAACAAACATCTCAAATATACATGTAACACAACCAAAAATAATCATCCACAACATGTTAACATAACCTAGAAACTTCATCATGCCCAAATTTTCCTAAATTAAAAACGTAAGAACACAAGTTGTACGAATTTCATCCAAATTTCCTAGCATGCTTCTATGATCATTTCGAAATTAATAAAATCACCATAAAATGTTCTACACATATCATACAACACTTCGGGACACAAAAGTTTCCATAAAGCAAGCATGTTCATACGAAGCGGTTTTCATAATTCGATTGTTCCCAATTCATTCTTATGTTCTAAACATCATATAACAATCATCACAACTAATCAAACATGCATAAATCACCATCTATAAACCAAAGTAGCCAAAAAGTTTCCATTATAGGAAAGTACCCAAAAACCGAGCCAAAATAAAAATTTTCATCCATTTGCATCAACTAATATCCTAGAACCATAAATTCAATCCAATTTCATCAAAATCATATAATTTCTACAAAAGCCCCAAATTAAACTTTCCATTATAAGTAAGTCTCGGGTTTTGATCTAAACAACACAATTTCACAAAACCAATCCGTACAAACATCATTATATTGAATACTAACAAATAATCCATCATCAATTTCAAGTTTTGACTTGTTTGGATAGTCTAGGGTTCATGTTTATCATGAAAATCAAAGAACATGAAATCTCACATAAACTTACTTGAAATGCTTTGATGATTATCCCTAGTACGTGTTTGATGCAAGAAACGATGAAAATCACCACCAATAGGCAAGAACAAGATCAAAGAAGGCGGGGTTTATATGTGTGTGTGATTTTTTGAGAAAAATCTGATGGGGAAGGAGAAGGGGAAGGCCATAAGGTGATTAAGGTTAGGGGGTTGGGTTTTATATTTTGTTTTACAAAAAAGGCCCCCGTATTTTATAAAAATCGTTTTAACGCTACGCGATTGACCTTTTCTACACCAAAACCACCAAATGCTCAAATAACATCAATAAAACATTAATAACATGAAATATATTTATTTTTCTAGTTCAAATGGATTTTTATTATAATTAGGCGTTAAAAGCCGAAAATGCGTGAAAACGCGTAGATACGAGAAAAATCTCAATTTTTACAACCAAGCCACATAATTAATCACATAACCATATAACACATAATTTCACACCAATTATGATTGTTTAAAAACCATTTTGACAAATCACCAATGTTCAGGGATAGTCGCGTGTGTTATCCGGCAATTCACCGAATTACCGTTACTGAAATGTTCATGAAATTTGTGCAATGAATGACGCATTAAAGTAAATAACATTAAATGCATGAATGTATGATCGGAAAACCATGTTTGTGTTGATCGAAAAGTAACCTGAAAATACCGGGTGTCACAACATCTTTCTTCATTGTCTCTCAAATAACTCGGGAGGTTGCGATCAAGTTTTGAAGGACTTAGCGGGGCTATCCATGGACTGGTAAAGAAGAAGAGTTATAATTTTTTAAGCTTTATTTTTCAAAATATTTGAAAAAATGCATTTGCTGCTGAAAAATTTAAATTTTTGATGTATACAAGATTTTTATAGCAAATATTAAGTAAAGAATTGAGTAATAATCTAAAATTTAAATGAGATGTATATACCATTGCACCTTTATACAAAACAATTTTATAAAAACTCAAGGATAAACCAAAATTATTTTCAAAGACAATCATTTAGTTATTTGCTAGTATGTTGAAGGTCACTGAGCCTTAGGGTGACTGCATGATCACACCCTTCAATTCTATTCTCACACCCTTTATTTTACATCTCATAAAGTTCAGCAAGAAACAAACTCGTGCATCATCTACTGAGAAGATGCATGCTCCTAAATCTCCCCCACCAAAGAATTCAAGGCTGGAAACAAGGGTCCCAACTAAGCCAAATGTGAGAACCACACATAAACTTGACTCATAGAAGAAGGTTTCTCCTCCTTCTTTTGAGTAGACCCAAACCTTACCTACTAGCCCTCAATCAGAGTCACAACACTCTCTTGATCAACAAAAAAGGGATACCCAAATTATTGAGACAACTAAAGAAAGAAATCTCACTAGGATTTGGTTCACATCCCAGTTGGTTATCAGACACAACTCCATAATCTCAAACATATATGTCTTATACCCAGGATGAAAGTGTCTATACTTCATCTTAGGATGATCCACTGTTTCCACAAACTTATTTATTACAAATGATGGGGATTGAAATGTCTGTAAAAACATCTGATCCATATCTTTTATCCCAAGAGATTAACCATAAGGGAGAAAATATCAATGTGGGAAAGGCTATCTCTATTGCTGTTTCATCAATAGATCAACAGAACAAAAATAACATCCCTAAGACCTCAACCATGACAACTCACCTTAAGCATGTCTCTAAGGAGACATCGCTAGTAGAAAGTAATATAGGGCGCCAAGAAACCATATCTATTGGTGAGGGTGCAGAGGCAAGACCTAGGACCTCATCTAGTCTCAGGGATTCAACGATTGTGGATGATGGAAGTTTGAAATAAATACATGAATTGGCGACATAAAACCTTGATCTTTCCCAAAGGCTCATAGTAGTTTAAGTAGAAAATAATAGACTGAACGAGTATGCTGAAAGGGCAATAGTTCTTGAATTTGTGAACTATCTGTTGAGAGCTTTAGCACATAGAGTTCTTGAGGTAGAAAGTCAACTCAAGATTATTAGATTGTAAGGATCGCTTCTTTGGAATCTCAATAAACCACTCTTCAGTAGATCACAACAAAGACATTTGACCTTGAAGCTAAGGTTGAATCTCTTTAGGAAAGAATTGATCCTCAACAATCTATCATTTTGAGCCTTCAAGTATATTTGATACCACAAGAACGTTTGGATGTGCCTCCTCTACACTTTTAGTGTCATCTGTAATCTTAGATGATACTATCAAAAAGGGAAAAGATGAGTGCAAAGAAGCTAATGATATCTTCTTATATTCAGTAAACCAAATTATGAATAGCTCTCAACCAGTTCCATTCTATTTCTGTTGGAGTGAAGAATACAATCCTCTTTCTGATGCTGAAGTCAAACTTAATGAACTGTTAATCAAGCATGGATATGATAGCTCAGAAGAGAGGAGAATGGAATTCAAAAGATCAATGAGAATATTGAATCAAAAGGTTCAAATTAGCAAATAGAAAATGGCACAACTCAAAAGATCTAGTACTCATCTATCTCTTAAAAGAAAAATCAATCAGATGAGAAATCATCAAAGAGAGAGATAGTAATAAGACTTCAATCCATTGCCCAGCCATCAGCTGAGGAAGAAGCCATTTTTCTTAACATATTATCTAAAGCAACATTAAGAGATCTAGAGAAATCAGCTGACAATTCAAATGCCGAATCTGTAAAACATGACTCTCAATCAGTAGGTGACTCCACAGTCCGGTTCATATTATACACAAGAGGATCCCAGACAATAGAAGATGACATGGAAAGACATGGGATCATTCTTGAAGAGGAAAATACTCATCTTCATAATGTTGTAAGGAAGTACCTAAGTCTGAGCCCAAGAAATCAACTGTGGTGATATTTGGTCAACCGAATGTTGATACTGAAACCATATTTAAATTTATTGTGAATGTAAAGACAGATGGCCCAGAAGTTACCAATGAAGCTAAGATAGTTCATTTCTCTACCGATGAACCCAAAACAATTGGTGAGGCTAAAGGTGTATCTACTGGACCTTCAGTGATCAGACCTACTACGATCTCCATCTTTACTCACAAAAGAAAGAGACATGTGCCTGTTGAAGAGGAAATAGAAAATTAGTCAAATGAATGGAATAAAAGATTCCTGATGTGATATCCATCACCAAAACAGGTGTGTTGACATTTGACTTTGACTTTTGACTTTGATTTTGTCGGATTTGGGCTTGGTTTTAATTGATTGTTCATTTTATTATTGTTCTAAATTGTGTCTTAATGGGCCTATGTTACAGTGTTAAGCCTAGAGTTACTGCCAATAAGATGACCATTGGGCTAGTCATCATATAATATCCTGTGCATTGAGCCTAACAAAAGACTTTAAAAGGTAAAATGCTAAAATTCCCGTTAAAACCCAACTAACCAAACATTCATGGACTTTGCCTAAAGTCTACTCAATAAACTTAGATTACTCCAAAGTATAAATTATCCAATTCCTAGGACATGTAATAGTTTGTTGGAATCTTCTTAGCGCGAGGAATTTAAAAAGGTAGAAATTGGACGACACGCAATTTGAGACAAGCCGGATTGGACAAACAGGCCAAGGGCCCAAGGCCATTTCCCTCCCTTGTTTGCAGCCGAGAATGAGTAGACAAGGGGGACTTCCCCCTTGTTTTCTCACTTTTGCAAACTTATTCTCCAAGCTACTCCCTATTTGAAAACCCTAGCCACCACAACCCAATTCCTTCTTGTTCTTCATCATCTTCATCAAAAATCAGCATCATTACATCATTCCTTTGATTTTTGAAATATTCAAGACATTCAAGATCATGTTCTAAGCAAGCCTTGTACTTCTCTTCGTTTTTCGGTAAGAAAAATCGTTTCTTGGTGATTAAATTATTCGTTGTATCTTGATATCGATGATATTCATCATCTAAACCCAAAATCATCATTTAATCTTCTCATATTCTTTGTTTTGGACGTTAAATCGTGAAGATGTACGTGTTACGGGCATTGGACTCTTTACCCGGTAAAACCCTAATCCTTGGTCTTTGAATATTCTTGATTCTCTTAAAAATTGGGTTGTAACCTTGTGTGACCTGATCTAAGTGGACATCTTGGTCTCTTAATTTTTTTTAGAATCATTAATTTTGTTTCTTGAACAAATGGACGAGTTGGACAATCAAAGCTATGAACGATTAAGTAATGTTGTGAATCGGAAGACTAAAAATCCAACTAATTGTTTGGGCTGAAAATTGGAATGATTCAAGTTCTTCATAAAAGTTTTGGTCAACTGGAACGTGGAATAAATGTTATTTAAGTATTCAGGGTCAACAAGGGTCATATTTGGAGGTTTGGGATGCAAGGGAACCAGACCAAGAAACTGGACAGTTTGCTATCAGAAAAATAAGACGTTTTGTTCAGGCCATAACTTGGTCATAATAAGTCCAAATGGGTCGCATTTATCGCCTAAAAAAGTTCAATGAGTTCTCTAACTAAGCCAAGTGGTCCCGTGTCGTTTCGACATTGTTTGGTCCTCCAAACGCGACACACAAATTTGAAGGTCAAATTTGCGCACCATATCTTTCTCATATTTTATCCAACTGAGATGATTCTTTTTCTAGAGTTTAATTTTAAGTTTCTAATGACTCCTATTACTCAAATTTTCGTTACTATTTCGACCTTCTAGCAGTCTATTCAAATCTGGTGCACAATGAGCTATTCATGCCGAAATATTTTGTTAAACTTAAAAATAAGGATTTGAAATTAAGTATTCAAATGAAGGTTTGTTTTAAACTTAAAAGTGATCAAAAGACTTTCAAAATGATAAGTTAATAATATTTTTTATTCAGTGTATGTGGACAAACCAACGAACATTAATAAAGTAATATAAAGCGATAACTAAAACCACAAAAGTGATGAAATTAAAGGCTTAAATTTGACTTTGGACCTGTCCTTCTACTAAATCATGTTTTCAAAAAATAAGAACCGTGATGGACATTAAGGACTGGGCTACAAGGATTACACCCATATTGGTCATTCTTTTTGTTCTTTAGTAATTCTTTTTTTGATTTTGTACTTTTGGTGCTTGCTTTGTGTATTATGGAATTTAGACTGTACTATTTCGAGGTGAGTTTCACAACCCCTTTTTAAAGACTTTTACTTGGGGGAAAAGCTTACATAATATTTTGGACTATTTTGTGTCTTAAAGACTATTTGGAACATTGTATGTTGTTTGGGTCATGGGTTGAGTCTAGATGTTCATTCATGAGTGTATACTTGGACTTGTGCTTGTTATTCTGACTTGGACGTCTTGGAGAGGTATTGTTAGTATTAACGGGTTGACACCCCCACCCCTGTCGTTGGTATAATTGAACTGGGACTAACTTTGAACTTGTGTTGATATCTATGACTGCTATGTATTCTTACCCACATACAACCTTTGTACATGTTGTATACACAGGAATATCTTTGTACTTTAAACCTGTGAACTCACCAACATTTGTTGACTTTTTAGAGCATGTCGTTTCAAGTAATGAGGCTTAGGTACTTGGCTTTGGCCTCTAGACAAGACCGCTCCCTTGGGAGCAATAGACTTTTCATGGGGCAATTGGACTCGTTTTGGATTGTTTGATTGTTGGATTGTAATTGTTGGTTTTGTATTTGTGATTGTTATGTACTTGTGCTTGTTTGTTCTTAAATGGAAGTTTGGACTATTTATGCATATATGGTATGACGTTTTGGGATTGACTATACTTGGCACGTGTTCCTATGTGTCGGACGCCATCATGACCCATTCACGAAGAATGCCTTTAGTGATTCTCTTGTACCCCCAATGTGTTATGAAAATTCCATCCATCGCATCCTCGTGTTTCTGCTTCTAGCAAGGGTGTGACACGTGATGACAATAACGATGGATTACTCTCCACATGGGATCGCTGAAAAACAAATACATCTACATTCTACAAAAGCTCAAATCAAAAGTGCAAAAGAATCCAGAATTGCTAGAATAAGAATCGATCCTATGGGAGAGACAAGCAGGTCAAAATCATAAGCTCCATTCAAACCAAAGTCCAAAGCTATTATAAAGTGCTCTCAAAACCGTCTGGCCAAACATCTGAGAGCATAACTCAAATCAAAGTCTCTCAGCAGGCTCCTACATCAACAACTATTGAATCCAAACAGCTGATCTCTACTCAAAGTCTAAAGAAAGTAGACAAAGATAAAGAAAAGTACATCCTTGCAACTCAACTTGAGTCAAAAGGATTTAAATATGAGAAGATCATTAAATGGAGCTTAGTTGAGATAAAATCAAAGCTGATAGCCGCAACTCATGATGAAATGAAAAAATCAGCTGCGTTACCAAGAAGAAAGAGAGCTGAATCTGAAAGAAAGCATGCAGAAAGGATTAGACATGAGTCGAGAGATAAGAAACAGATGAAGATCTATTGTGAATGAAATAATCTTTACATGGAAATGAAAGAATCTGGACTAATTAATGAAAAAATATTGTAGACCTAAAAGTGGTTCTAGTTTATGGTCAAATGAATGAACCATTCGGAGCTCGTATGAGAGTTCGTTTGACTGCCGCTAACAGAGAAGAAGGTATCAGTAACAACTAGTTTTATTATAAGAATGTTCATATCGATTTATTATGCGCCTCTATATCTAGCACTAGGTATCTTGTCTAGGTAAAGTTTTGAAAGGATACCCTTATTTCCATGTCTTCCAACTACTTTATCTCCAACTTTTATTTCATGTTTGTGTAAAAATATATACAGGGATACTTTATGTTTTCTTTGTCTCATCTGTCTTAAAACTCTACCCATCTCACATAATAACTCCACCTCGAGGATTGTGAATGGTTTTTCAACTTGACTAAAAGCAGGTTGGATAATGATTCTCGATCAAATCAATGACGAGCGGTCAATAAGTTGCATCCCTACTCACCTAGTCCATGCGCTTTATCCGTCGAGTTAGTCTAGAAGCCCATTAGGATACAGGTCTTATCGAAGTGCAAAGTTTCGGTGATCTTTTATGTTGATTGCTTCTTTTGCCATCAATTCAGGTAGCTCAAGCAGAATCCCCCTTTGGACTAGAACCATTACACCTGCTCAAAGAATTAGAAGGGCTTTGGAAAATCTTGAGCAAATAGTTGAAGATGATCTCTAACAATCTAAACAATAAGAATTGTTAGAAGATAATAGAATGCTCATCATTGATTGGGGTTTTAAGTTTAAATATTAGAGATACTTTACTGAAAGGAAGGATATATCAAAGACTTTCAAGTTAAGGAGGTTCTAAAACTCAGCCTAGAATATTTGAAGAAAATGTTTTCTCTAATAAAAGTATATGAAGGCAAGCCTGACAAGTATAGATCCATGGCCTTTATTCTCAAGGTGAAGATAGGAAATAGGTTTGATGCAGGACCAAATGAAGATAAGGTAAAAGATGCTCTACATGTAACTCCTCTAAATATACATGATCCTTTCACTCACTAGAGTTACAATTCTTCTACCAACTCTTTCACTCTAATTTTTGCTAGTGCAGGAAAGACTAAAGTCAGAGAATATGACCTCTTTAGACTATCCAGACACAACATGAGAGATTTGGTAGATCTACCTCTTGATAATCCCATAAGAGATAGAAGAGGATACATGTATAAACTTCTTTTAATGAGAATGCTTGAAGACTGAAGAAACGCTATGTTTGCATCATCCAACGGGGAATATGTTAGATCATAAGAATGATCAAGCTATCCAAACTAAAAGTTTTATGCTGATCTCTACGTGCTAAAACATTCAAGAACTGAACTGCTATGAATCAATAATTGTGTATATGCTGATGATTTGTTGATTCACTACTGCATTAGATAAGGTTGCCAGTACCAAAGAGTAGTGGTGACAACATACCACTGCAACGCTGATCTTCTACAGTACCAATTTCTGTCTTTATCTTTTTAATCAATAGAAATGCATATTTGTGGTATGTCATAATGTGTAGATCAATGGCTAAAATATGCCATTAATCCTAAACCTAAAATAGATGATCATTATTCATGCTAAAGTTTAGATTTCAGAGTAAAAATACCTCACATTTGTATAGTTTTGATGTTAGCTTGTTTTCAAACTTGTTTATCTCTTGTTATTACTTCTATGTAATCAGAAAGATAATCGAGTGAATACTTTGAAAGAATTTTTTATGTCATTTATATTCAAAGTATTACATGTGTTTTTGTGTAAGTAGTTAACTTAGATTCAACATTTGTTATATGTTGATCATGAGAAAAGTTTTAATAAAACTTGATCCAACAATTTTTTAAATTCCGCGCTTCAGGAATATAGTTGGAAATAGCAACGAAATTGTTGTCTTTTGTTTCATCATAGTTTTTTCTTCAATTTGAGTTTTCTGTTTGATTTGTTTGCTAAGTGGGTATATTTATTGAACTTTGTGTTGGTTTGTTTGCTGACTGAATATATTTACTAAATGTATATTTCATAGAGGAATTGATCTTTTTATTTAAGTTTTAATGAAGTTGTAGATGGAAAGAATGGAATTTAGTTCTTTTCGAGTCCGTTAGATATGTCATCATCATGCCACTATATATTCAACCACAGTGATAATTTATTTATATTAATTAAGTTAATTCATTAGGTTAACATTTTATATTCTTTGATTTTATTTTGTAATCTTCTTCTTTTCATTTGAAATTGATAACATTTGTTGTTTTAAGGTGCATTGTAGAGAACATTATTATATTAGTTGTGACATGTATGAATCAATAACTAATTTTATTATGTCATGTTTTCATTATTATATTATTTTGGTTTTGGTGTTTTTATGTGGTAATTTGATGTTTGTGTTGCATTTGTTGTTTTATTATGTTATCTTTTGTTGTTTTATTATGTGTGTGTTCATTCTAACGCTTATTAAATGATGTCAAAATATTTGAAATAACACATTTGTGCTGTTTTACTTAGAACATGGTTGTTTAACCTGAAGCAACATAAAACCGGTTGTTATATGTTAAAT
The DNA here is from genome assembly GCA_025215565.1 of Flaveria ramosissima. Classification (NCBI taxonomy): domain Eukaryota; kingdom Viridiplantae; phylum Streptophyta; class Magnoliopsida; order Asterales; family Asteraceae; genus Flaveria; species Flaveria ramosissima. Next base: position 84,100,599 of record CM046039.1, on the reverse strand, counting down.
CAACACATAACATGCTGTTGTTTGTGAGCACATAATATGATGTTGTTTGTGAAAGTAGCACAAAACGTGCAATTTCATGCAAAAGCAACATAAAACATGTTTTATTTGACAATTTTGTGTTGTTTTACATGACATCAACACATAACGTGTTGTTTTACGTGAGAACATCACATCAAAATAGCACATAACATTCTCTTATACGTGAGAACAACACAATACATGCTATTTTATTATAATCGAACTAATAAGATAATTCGTTTGGATTACTCAAGTTTATTTATTAGGTTAACCTTATATAAAAAGCATTATATCATATCGTTTAATAATTTCATCACTATATTCTTTGATTTTGGTTTTTAGTATCTCCTGGTTTGTTTTTTATATTGTTGTGGTTGTTTGTCTATGACTTTGGTTGTTGTTGTAGTATATGTTATTTGTGATTCTTTTGGTGTTTTTAGTATGTGCTATATGTTAAGATATCAGATCAGACAACAAGTTTTGTGTTGTTTATCCAAAATGTCCTGATTTATCGTAAATCAACTAAAAACGTCTTCTACTCTATTAAATAACCACAACACATATTTTTTATGTGCAAAGTAGCATATAATATGCTGTTTTACATCAAAAGCAGCGTGAAACATGCTCTTAGCATGAAAGCGGCTCATAACATCCTCTTTTAATGAAAACTACACTAGACGTGTTGTTTTACATAACAACATATCAGAACGTGTAATTTTAAATGCTAACAACAATAAAAACATCATACGATGTGTTAATTTACTTTAAAACAACAAAAACATGTTGTTTTACTTGTTATTTTAGTGTAAATAACACATAATGATAAGTTTTTTTATATGGTGTTTTGTTCTAAACAACCCAAAACATGATTTATTACCGCAAGGCAACACATAACGTAAGACAACATAAGTTGGTTTCTTTTCGTGGAGCAAAACTAAATACACCGTCTTTGTAAGGATTCCTATAAGTCTGATGCAGCCAAAACATCCAAAGTCTCTCTGCAAGCATGCACTAAAGAACTGAAGTAGAAATGCTTCGGAAGTTTTACACCATGCACTAGAAATATTCTAAGTGTAAAATCTTCCGAAGCCAAGACCAATATCTTCCGAAGCCAAGACCAATATCTTCCGAAGCCAAAAGTGAAGTCTTCCGAAGCTTCAAAGACAAAGTCTTCCGAAGCCAAAGAGTGAAGAAAAATTTCTTCTGAAGACTTTTAGAGATATGCCTTTATCTGATGTACATTACCATAAAGCTGGACCACCTTTCCGCTGCAACTCTGTAAAGTCACCAACTTACATGAGTTGGTGAAAGGTCCATGCTTTTGGTAACTGTACATTGAGGTCTTGAGTCCATGCTTTCTACTTTATGTACTTTTATCCTTTTTGTAATATATTAGGATGTGAGCTATGGCATGTCATAGTCACAAGTCAAAAGTCAGATCTGCCTTTTGACTCTACATTTGATTTTGTAGTTGTCTAGTCAATTGTATCCAACTAGCCTTCAAAGTATGGCCGGCTGTAGGATGTAGTATAAAGTATCTCAAGTACTTGTAACTTTCTATCGATGCTTTGTAACTTGTAATAGAAATTGAGAAGCAATATACAACATTCTTGAAAACCAAATACTTGTGTTGTTTGCAATCTTGTTTTGTCTCATATTGACTTGTGTTCTTAGCATCTTTCATTAACATGCTAACTAGTTCCCTATTTGATATGTTAAGTGTTCTAGGCAACTCTTCTCATTGTGTTGTTGTGTTGTAAGTGCATACCCTTCACCGGTCCTGCATTTGGTATCAGAGCTTTTCAGGCTCTTGATATAAGATCTCACCATCTTAAGATCCTTCACACACACAAAATACTTAACAACTCAAATGGCAGCTATAACCAAAGCTGATATGGAAACTGGAACTATGACAAAGTCTCCACTGATCAATCCTGAAGACTTTGATACTTGGTGTCAAAGAATGGAAGGCTTCATCAAGTCTCAAGACTCCAAGATGTGGGACTCTGTTGTTGAAGGACCTTACATACCAAGCACCACTTCTGCTACTCGTGGTGGTATGATTCCTAAGGTTGTGGTTGATTACTCTAAAGCAGATATAAAGAGAATAGAGATTGATCAAAAAACCATGACAGCCCTTCAAACTGCTCTTCGAAGCTCCATCTACAGAGGCTTCAAGAAGTGCAAAACTGCCAAGCAACTATGGGAGGCACTGAAGCTAATGTATGAGGGGTCTACTGAAGCAAAAGAGAACAAGAAGGATCTCCTGAAGCAGCAGTTTGAAAACTTCACCTTCAAGGCAGGTGAAACCATGACTCAACAATACTTCAAGTATGTTAAGATTGTGGATACTCTAATGGATGTTGGAGTAACTCTTGAGAACAGGGCCATTGTAAGGAAGTTTATGTCCTCTCTTCCTAGACAATGGACACATTATTATGTTGTTATCAAGAGGACTGAGAACCTTAAGACTCTTACTCTCACAGAGTTGTAAGGTATTCTTAGTGGCTACCTGATGGAGATAAACATGCAAAACTCATCTGGTAGCTCCAGCAATCAGCTAAGTTTAGCCCTCCATGTGGTTGAAAGGGAAAGCATTGAACCACAACATCATCTTATATGCTTTCCTGACAACTCACAAAAGGGCCTTTTCATCACCTTCCCAAAGACTCCAAGGGAAAGCTACACTCAAGGAAGTCCTTTCCAAGAGACAAGTTCTTCTCATGCCTTTGTCTCTGCTGATGAAACTTCAGGAAACTTTCTCTTCACTCTTGAAGATTTGGACTGTATCCATCCAGATGAACTGGAGTACATGGAGATAGTCCAGTAGATGGCTCTTCTCACTTATAGAGCCAAGAAGTTCTACAAGAGGACAGGGATAAAGTTTACAAGCAATGCAGCCAGTGGAAAGTTTGGGCTGGACAAAAGCAAAGTAAAGTGTTACAACTGTAACCCAGATGGGACACTTTGCAAGAGAGTTTATGGCACCAAGGACAAATGGTGGCCAAGAACAAACCAGACCAAACTACACTGAGAAAGCCCCCCCCCCAGAATGAGAAGCCAAAGCAGCAAGCTGCAGTTGCTGTTGAAGAAGGAGGCTTTGACTAGAGCTTTCAAGTAGAAGATGCATCTCCAAACCAAGCACTCATGGCAGACCATGATGAAGCCAAGGTATTGGAACATCTTTGCACTCCTGAATGCATTGCTAAAGTAAATAGATACAGGTCCTATAATTTAGAAATGAGATCTGACCTTGAGTCCTTAAATATTTAAAAAACTAATTTTAAAAGAGCTGAAAATGATTATAAACTAAAGATAGAGGACTTAGAGAAAACCATTTCAACTCTTAAACACGAGCATACAAACTACAGGACTCAGATCAAAGATCTCATTACTAAATTAACTGAATGCCAGGCTGAGCTTGTAATCAGTAAAGCCAAGACAGAAAAATGTGTTCTTGAAGAAGAGACCTTCAAGAACATAATATCCTCATCCTTGTATGCAAAAGTTTGTTATCAAAATAAGCAGGGACTAGGATCTTGTGAGATAGCTCCTCCATACACATCTTGTTTATAAGATCTCCCAGGTGTGAAACTTGTGAAGATGAGCTTCCCCTTATAGATCCTGTGACTGAAGAGGATGAAGAGGAGATGGTGGAGAATGACTTTGAGAAGAGTGAAGAAGAGCATTCTAAGAAGGGTCACCATCCCTCTGAGGAGAGCAAAGCTGTTAGGATAACCAAGTCAAGAAGAAAGAACTTGATCAGGAAGGCCAAAAGAAAGTCCAAAAAGGCTCAAGAGATCAAGGCTACCTTCAACTCTACACAGAAACAAGTCTTCATCTCTGTAGGATTTGAAGTAGTAAAGGCTGAAGACACAAACTTGAACTCCATCAACAAGAGTTTTAGTTCATGTCCAAATCATCCCATCATCAAGAAGAAGGCTGATCAGTTGTGATTGCTGCTGTACAACATAGGTTGATATCCTGCTCCAAAGGTAGTTCTAACCCCACAAGAATTGCCACAACATCTGCAAAGGTGAAGATGGAGAAGGAAAATGATCAAGTTTAGCTTTGTTCATAAAGAAGAACTCCTAGAAGGAAGAAAATAGATTGTGTTATGTGTAGGAGTACCTCTCATCTTGCTAAAGATTATGTTTACAATCCAAGGAGTACTCTCCACATGACCAAGAAAGAAACTTCTAAGAGTTTGGAGAAGAAGAAGCAAGCTTCGGAAGGAAAATCTGTTTCCTTCGGAAGCTCCAAAATGAAGAAGAAGACAAGTGGAAACTTGCCTTCGGAAGAGAATTTGGTCTCGGAAGAAAGGAATACTTCCAAAGCACTGAAGTCTGCAGTGCAGTGAAAGCAAGATCTTCTGAAGGGTCAGTCATCAAAACTTCTGAAGTATTGAAAGTCAAGTCTAAGCTTCCAAAGGTGGTATGGAAGTCAAAGAAAGACCAAGCGGCTGAAAGTTCTTCATCAACATCAGCAAATGATCCCTCTACTATGACTATAGGATCAATTACTGTTGCATTGTCTTCAACTTCTTTTGACGAGCCCAAGACCAATGAGGCTTGCGTTTTCAAATGTAACTAATCATCTCTTTTGTGCAGGGACAGCTCAAGACAAACAGAAATGTATGGATCATTGATAGTGGTTGTTCCAGGCACATGATAGGCAATAGGTCACTGCTCCAAAAGTTTGAAAAAATTGATGGAGGACCAATTGCTTTTGGAGTAGATGCAGGAGGTTACATTACTGGAAGGGCCAAGGTCACAAATGGTAAGCTCAGCATTGAGAAGGTAAACTTTGTCAAGGAGCTTGGGTATAATCTTCTGAGTGTATTCCAATTTTGTGATCAGAGTCATAACATGCTCTTAACTAAGCATGAGTGCATTGTTCTCAGGCCCGGGGTGGTCATTCCTCATGAGCACATCTTGCTTAGAGCCCCCAAGAAAGGGAACATGTACAAGATGGACTTGCAAGAAACTTCTCCCTCAGGAGAAATTTGCTGCTTTCTATCTAAAGCAAATAATGATGAATCTTTCCTCTGGCATAAAAAAATGTGCCATGTAAACTTTAAAAACATGAATAAATTAATTAAGAATGATTTGGTAACTAGAATACCAAAGAAAGAGTTTACAAGTGATGACCACTGTGTTGCATGCCTAAAAGGGAAGCAACACAAGGTATCTCACAAGCCAAAGGAAAGAAACTCCATCATTAATCCCCTACACTTATTACATATGGATCTCTTTGGCCCCACTAGTGTAATGAGTCTAGGAAGGACCTCTTATTGTTTGGTGATCATATATGATTTTACAAGATTCACTTGGGTCTTCTTTCTTAGAACTAAGGATGAGACTCCTGAGATTCTGAAGAATTTCATCTTAAAGATTGAGAATCAATGTGATCACAAGGTTAAAACCATAAGATGTGATCAAGGAACTGAATTCAAAAATCAAATCCTTGATACATTTTGTGATGAAAAAGGTATTACAAGACAATATTGTGCTCCCAAGACTCCTCAGCAAAATGGTGTTGTTGAGAGGAGAAACAGGACACTAATTGAAGCTGCAAGAACTATGTTGTCTGACTCTAAACTGAATTCAAAAATCACGTTCTGGGTAGAGGCAGTGAACACTGCTTGCTATGTGCAAAACAGAGTTTTAGTGGTTAAGACACATGGTAAGACTCCTTATGAACTTTGGCACAAGATAAAACCCTTCATTGGTTTTCTCAGGTCATTTGGATGTCCTTGCACTATCTTGAATACCAAGGATCAAATTGCCAAGTTTGCTGAGAAATCAGATGATGGACACTTTATTGGATACTCTTCTCAAGCTAAGGCTTATAGAGTATACAATCTCAGAACTAGAGTAGTTGAGGAGTCAGCCAATGTGACTTTCAATGAGCACACTCCCAGTGTGAAAGGTTCTGGTCCGGATTGGCTATTTGATCTTGATTTAGTTACTAACTGTTTTAACAAATCTTGTGAGAATGTTCCAGGATCTACAAATATATTACCAACATGTGATCCTAACCCAAGATTTAAGCTAAGAAGACCCTCAGGTTACACATCTTCAGCTCCAGTGGTAACTATTCCTGCAAATGAAGCTTCTACCAGCACATCAATGACAAATCCTGCTGATGCTTCTGGGGTGCCTTCAAATTCCAGCTTAGAGGCATAAAACTCAGAAGAAGGAGCTTCAAATGTTGGAGAAAATGGTGGTTGTGAAAGTGATCAATAATTTCTTGATGCTGATAACCACTGCATTGAAGACAACATCAATAATATGACACACTCATTGGATCAAGTCAATCTTGATAAGTGTGGTAATGTGGAGGGTGAATCTTCTTTGTCAGATCAAAATTTTTCAAATCTAGATCTGCATAAGCAACTTGCTGTGATCCCTCAGCTAAGGATCCACAAGTCTCATCCTACCACAAACATCATTGGAGATGTTGATTCAGGGGTGAGAACAAGAGGACAAACCCATGAAGCAAATGTTTGTCTTCACTCTTGTTTCTTGTCCCAGATAGAGCCAAAGAAAATTGATGAGGCTCTAAAGGATGGAAGTTGGGTTGAAGCTATGCAAGAGGAGCTACTTCAATTCAAAAGGCAAAAGGTTTGGAACCTATGTCCTCTTCCTCAAGGGAAGACTACCATAGGAACCAAATGGGTTTTTAGGAACAAGAAGTATGATAAAGGACTTGTCATCAAAAACAAGGCAAGACTAGTTGTTCAAGGATATACTCAAGAAGAAGGAATTGACTATACGAATGTTTTTGCTCCTGTGGCAAGACTTGAAGCTATTAGAATATTCCTAGCTTTTGCTACATCCAAGAATTTCAAGGTCTACCAACCTGATGTCAAGTGTGCTTTTCTTTATGGGGTGATTGATGAAGAGGTATATGTCAGACAACCACCTGGGTTTGCAGATCCTGATCATCTTGTTTATGTCTGCAGGCTTGATAAAGGTCTATATGGGCTGCACCAAGCACCAAGAAACTGTTATGAGACTCTATCTCAGTATCTCTGTCAACATGGCTACAAAAGAGGTACTATAGATGGAACTCTCTTCATCAAAGGAATAGGAAATGACATAATGCTAGTTCAAGTATATGTAGATGACATTATCTTTGGGTCAACTAATCCAAAGCTCTATAAAGACTTTGATAAGCTAATGAAGGACATGTTTGAAATGAGTGCCATGGGGGAACTCAATTTCTTTCTAGGAATTCAAGTGAAGCAAGTTGACAATGGCATCTTTATAAGTCAGTCAAAGTATGTACAGGACATACTTAAAAGGTTTAACATGACTTATTGTATGGTTCTAAGACACCCATAGCCAGAAATCACTCCCTTGGACCTGATCTTGAGGGGGAGTGTGTTGATGAACACCTTTATAGGGCAATGATTGGGTCTCTTATGCACCTCACAGCTAGCAGGCCAAATATCATGTTTGCTACATGTATTTGTGCAAGATATCAAGCCAACCCCAAGATGTCACATCTGGTCACTGTCAAAAGAATTTTAAGATATGTCAAAGGTGCTCCATCACTAGGCCTTTGGTATCCAAAGAATTCTGACTTTAATCTGTATGTTTTTACAGATAGTGACTATGGTTGTTGCAACATGACTGCAAAGTCTACATCAAGGGGATGTCAATTTCTTGGTGGAAGAGTAGTCTCTTGGCAATGCAAGAAACAATCCTGTGTGTCTGCATCAACTGCTGAGGCTGAATACATTGCTGCTACAAGTTGATGTGCTTAAGTGCTTTGGATTCAAAATCAGATGCTGGACTATGGATTTAACTTTAAAGAGACTCCTATCCACATAGACAACAATAGTGCTATCTCCATCACAGATAATCCTGTGCAGCACTCAAGGACAAAGCATATTAACATCAGGTATCATTTGATTAGAGATAACTTTGAAAAGGGATTAATCAAACTAGTCAAAGTTAACACAAATGAACAATATGCTGATCTGTTCACCAAAGGTTTTGATGAGCAGAGATTTAAATATCTTGTATCAGCTATTGGGATGATTAACTTTGAATAGCTTTTCTTAAAACTTAATCATATTTATTTCTAAAACATGTGTGTCCTAAGTTGTCTATTATATCACCTTTATAAGCCCTTTGTTTTCTTTGGAAAAAATATCTTTTCAAAAGACTTTTCTTAGATTTTTGAAAATCTTGATCTCTTCAGAAGACTTTGAAATTACCTTCGGAAGTAGTTTATGTCTTAGTAAACAAATAACTACTTTACTAATTTTACCTTTCAAAGAAATTTCTAAAATATCTTCTGAAGATTAAAATCAACTTAAGTACTTTGTATGTTTTCAAAGAACAAGTTTCTTCCGAATGCAATTTACCTTCGGAAGCATTTTTTCTTCTTAGAATAAAAAATCTCCGAGTGTAAAACTCTCTTCCGAAGCAAAATTTTCAAAAATCTTTGAAATCTCTTCCGAAGCCAATTTGTCGTCGGAAGCTTTTTATTCAGGACTTCCGAAGCAAAAAACCTTCGGAAGATGTCTCGACTTCCAAGAAAACTACTTTTTGGGCAAAAGTAAACTACTTTTCAGAGGTGGGACTGTGACATCCGGTAAATTTCCGTTATCAAACTCCGTTAGTTCCGTTAAGTCTTGCATACACGCGTCGTAAACACACACTAGTTGTCGTTTAACGTTGGTGACCTAATAATAATTAGAAATGTTAAATTATTGATAATTTAACTCATTATGTGATTATTGTATTATGCTTATTTGTTTGTGTGTTTTATCTGTTAATTGGGAATTAATCGCGTAATGTGGAAACGTGTGTATTAATTCGTATGCTTGTGTTTTATAAAGATAAAATATATAGTTGTTACCATGAGTTTATATGTTTATTATTGTAGTTAAAAACCATTTAAAAAGTGTTTAAAAGAGTGCCTTTTTATAAAACGCAAAACACAAGGGTTAAAGGGTAATTATGCAAAAGATTAACTAAACAAAACAACTCTAAACCCTACCCCCACCCCATTTCGGCCGTGAACCTCCTCCCACATCCCCTCCCATTGCGAATTCAACCAAAATCAAGCTCCAAAGCCTCGGTTTTGATCGATTACAAGGCATACAATCCGTGGGAATCATCAATTGCAAGTTAACACACGTTTAAAGGTTAGATTTTACATGTTTTGTGAGATTTTTTCATAAGGGCCGAACCCTAATTCGTGAATGATGGTTCATGGAGTCGAATTTGATGTTGTTTGATGTTGTTAGTATGTTAGTTAGATTGAATACATGTTGTTTAACGTTGATTATGCATGAATTGTATAGTTTTAGTGGATTAATCATGAACTTTGATTGGAAGCAAACCCTAATTCGAAAATTGGTAGGATTATGGATGAATGATGATTGTTTGATGAATGTTTGATGATTAATAGGTTGTATGAATGCTAGGTTACATTAATTTTACAAGAAATTGATGAATTGATGTTGGTGTTCATAGGTTACTAAGAATAGTAACTTTATTTTGCATGTAATGTTGAATTATTGATGAATTGATGTTATGGATGTGTTCATGGTGATGATTAGATGTTAGATTGTTGTTGTGATCATTGGGAATTCAAGAACACATGTTATAGTTCATATATTACTAAAGATAGTAACTATTTAGGATATGAATTGATGAGTTATGATGTTTGGATGTTGTTGATCATGCTTAGATGTTGATATGAACTTGAATTGGTATATTATTAATGAATTCATGAATGCAATGGATGTTTGATAGATTTTGGGATGTACTTTCCCAAAAAGGAAACTTTATTTGCACAAAGTTGGAAGGATGATAGTTTGATCATTTTTGAGATGTTAGGAGCATGTTAGTAAGTTCATGGATGAATTCTAATGTGGTTGGAACATGTTAATATAGTTGTATGAGATGTTTGGATAATCATGGGTGGTGTTAGGACTTTGATGATCATGTATAATATTGATGTTGATTAGTAGTTAAGACATCATGATTAGTAGTTCATGGATGAATTCTAATGTGGTTGGAACATGTTAATATAGTTGTATGAGATGTTTGGATAATCATGGGTGGTGTTAGGACTTTGATGATCATGTATAATATTGATGTTGATTAGTAGTTAAGACATCATGCTTGGGACTAGAAATTGAATGTTGTGATTCATGTTGAATGTATGAAAATGGTTAGTGAATGTGAATGTGATCATCGTACACGCGTGCGAATCTGAGGCCCTACTTAGTAGGATTGGCAGGGTTTAGGGTGTGAAGTCGTGAGTGGCTTCACATGGCATGTGGTGCGTGATTTGATCTTGGTGTAACATGTTAATTATGTTTTTAATTTGTGGACATGTTAATGTTCTAGATTCGCATGACTTGTATGATACTTGGTTGTATGATGATCTAAGTGATACACCTGGATAATGTAGCATACATATGAACCATTTGCATGTTAAACTTGTATGATATATGTGTATGATTGCTTAAATGGCTTACAACACATAAAGTCACCAACGGGTCAAACGGGTCAACTGAGTCAAATGTATTATTTTCTGAAACCTTGAGTCTTTGGTTGTAGTGTACTTAGGGTTTCACATGTTCTCTGTTGCACGTACTCATATACTTATATGATCTAGGTAACCTCTGAGGGTTGTCTGTCCACTCTATCAGTCAAGTCAAACTCTAAGTATCTATACGCATATCAGGTGAGTTCATGCCCCACTCTTTACTTAATCTCTTTTGGGGGAGATAGCATACCGGTAAACTACAAACGCTTTATATATATTTTAGTTGTGCATAATATTAATATAGTGTTGTTTATCATGGGAAAGTCCTCACACTTTCGAATTGTTAATATTGAATAGCGGGGAAACTTGGGTAGTACTACTGGACTGACGAGCCCCACCTGTGTGACTCAAGGTCAACCGGGTGCAATTTGTCCTATTGAACATTGTCACGACCTGTTGAGTCGTGACAGGAGGCAACAACGTATCACAGTCAGCTTCAATTGCGAAATCACTATGAATTAATATTTATTGTTAATGGACTAGCTATCTGTTACAATGCACTACTTGTATATCTCTATTATTAAACTGTTTATGTTTGGATATCAACTCTTGAACTCACCAACCATTGTGTTGACATTTTAGTATGCTATTCTCAGGTCATTAGCTTGCTTGCCGTTAGGAGCACTCCATGGTTTACTTGCATACTAAGACTCGGTCTTCAAGACATTTTTATCATTTAATGGTTAATGTTTACTCTTTTGGGTTAGCGCTTGTTTTGCCATAGTATACACTTTTATTTCTTTGGGTTGTTTTACAGAACGCTTCCGCACAGTTTAAAGTTTGTACTTTGGTTGATTTTATTTTAGTTATGGCATATAGAGTCGTTCTAAGTAAGTATTGACTGTGATCCTGGTTTGTTCACACGCCTCGCGGTAAAACTCCGCACGTGGATTTTGAGGGTGTGACAGATTGGTATCTGAGCCGTTGGTTATAGGAAACTAGGTTGCATACACACTAGACTATAACCGCACACAGTTAGTTAGTTACCTGTACTTTATTTTCATCTACTGTATACTCATTGTCATACACGTCACACTATCTGCAGCATGGCATCGTCATCAAGAGCTTCTGGTAAACGACCTGCATCACCTGCACGATCTGAGTCCCCACCTCCCGCACCTGTACCTGATGATGGACTTGACTGGCCTCGTCTAGAATATCCTTGAGGGGAGTTTGATTGGGATCAACCTTTTGCGTTGATGAAGCGTGACCCCCCACGGGACTGGAGTTTTTACCCTAAGTTTGTCAATCACATAATGTATAGGGAACGCATACCTGACCCGAGACCCAGAACGAGAAGTAACTCTGATCAAGCAATGCCTTCACTTCCCCGGACGGTGCAGTCCAATGAGCAATTGATTGCTGCATTGGTGGCAGCACTGGATACAGAGCAGCATCGAGTCAGGCGGCTCACGAGTGATGTCTGTACACTGCAGCATGAGGTGTACAAACTACGACATAAGGTGGATGAACTTGAGGAGCACCATGGAAAGACCCTAAACGGGTGTTACCAAATGGAAGATGGGATCATAGCACTTAGAGGACGCGTGGCTGCTCGCGAACAGAGGGATGCAGTGGCTGATGATAGGATTGCAACCTTGGAAGCTCAACTGGCAGCGCTTCAGATTGCTATAGCTCCTGCTCCTGCAGTAGACCCTGAGGATGAGGAACCCGAGGAGGAACCCGAGGAGGAGGAACCGGAGGAGATGGAAGATGACAGTGATGGGTCAGATATTGTCGATTGATTTTCTTATATGACTTAGACTACGTCGTGTTTTTCTTTGAAACCTATGTGGGAAGGGTTGTTTCCCCACCCGAACGACAAAGTTAAATTTTGACATTAATGAATACATTGTGACTCATTTGCAATTTATTTACTTTGGATATTATTTTTGTTATGAATGTTGTGGTTGTGATGATTTATTATTTCTTTATTGTTTACTGTACTTCAATGAGATAAATATGTTTGATGTTACATGACCCCTGCTGAGATAGCTGCCCTGATTCAGGCAGCAGTGGCTGCTGCCCAAGCGGGGCAGCCAGCAGGTAAACAATGATTGAAAGTTAAACCGAATATCCTGTGTAACCGTATAAGTTGTCTGATCAATAATTGTTGTGTTAAAGCAGGACCACCGGCGTGTACTTATAAGTCCTTCATGGACTGTAAGCCACATACCTACAGCGGTACTGAAGGTGCTGTGGGACTAGTACGCTGGTTTGAGAAGACGGAGTCCGTATTCTCCAAATGCAACTGCCCACCTGCTGATCAGGTGAAATATGCCACCGGGACCCTGGAGGGTGCCGCCTTATCCTGGTGGAATGCACAAGTTCAGATGCTAGGGAAAGCAATGGCTAATGGACTGCCGTGGGCTGAATTCAAAGCAATGATGACCGAGGAGTACTGTCCTCGCAATGAAGTGCAGAAGTTAGCGATAGAGTTCTGGCAACTGAAGATGCAGGGCTCGGAAATCGAGGCCTACACCACCAGAACTCACGAACTAGCAACACTATGCCCGGGAATGGTGAATGAGATGCATAAAAGGGTTGAGCATTACATACGGGGACTAGTACCCGAAACTCAAAGTATGGTAACTGCTTCCAACCCAACCACAATACAGCAAGCCATCCAGTTAGCTCATAAGCTAACTGACCAAGCCGTGGAACAAGGATGTCTACCCAAGCGGGGCGCCGTTGCAAGCGTGCCCGATAACAAGAGAAAGTGGGATAGTGCCAACAATACCAAAGCATCATCATCTTCTGGCGGTCAACCCCAACCTCAACAGCAACAACAGCCGGTCCAGCAACAACGGAGGTTCGACAATAATCGTAACTTCCACCAAACGACTGCAAATAGTCAAGGACCCAGTGGTTATGGTGGTAGACACCCGAAGTGCACTCGGTGCAACTATCATCATGTGGGAAGATGTGATAACTTCAAGTGTCAGCGTTGTGGCAAAACTGGACACGCTGCAAAGGATTGCCGTGGTGAGCTGGTAAGGAGGACACAACAACCTCAGGAAACTCCTAAAGGTTGTTTTGAATGTGGAAAAGAAGGGCACTACAGGCGAAATTGCCCACAACTAAGGAGGAATGTTAATGGCAACAACGGAAATGGTCACAACAACAACAACAACAACAACAACAATGGTAATAACAACAACGGTGGAAATGGTAATGGTAATGGCGGTAACAAAGATGGAGCCAAAGGGAGAGCCTTCGTCATTGGCTCAGGTGAGGCTCTAAATGATCCTACCACTGTTACTGGTAGATTCTCTGTTAATGGTTGTTTTGCTACGGTACTATTCGATACTGGAGCTGATAGGAGTTTCGTGTCCTTAAAATTCTATAGTCTTTTAAGTGATATACCCTCCGCCTTAGAATCTAAATACACCATAGAATTGGCCGACGGTAAACAGATCCATGTAACGCATATCCTTAAAGATTGTAAGATAGAACTTGCTGGTCATACTTTCGCTATAGATCTTATGCCTGTTACGCTGGGGAGTTTTGATGTTGTGATAGGCATGGATTGGCTCTCTAGCAAGCAAGCGGAAGTTATATTTCATGAGAAGATCATACAAATTCCTGTTGATGACAAAATTCTTACAGTCCGAGGTGATAGAAGTGGTGCTGTGATAGGCATCATCTCGTACATGAAAGCCCAAAAGTTACTATGAAAGGGTCGTGTGGCTATTCTAGCACTTGTAACCGATAAGCAAGCGAAAGAAAGGAGAATGGAGGATACTCCCATAGTGCGCGACTTTCTAGAGGTGCTTCCAGAGGATCTTCCTGGATTACCACCTCACCGTCAAGTGGAATTCCAAATCGAGCTGACTCCCGACGCAGCCCCGATTGCTAGAGCACCTTATTGATTAGCACCGAACGAACTACAGGAGTTGTCATCTCAACTCCAGGAGTGTTGGACCAAAAGAACCAAATGAGCCGGATCAAAAAAACCTTTAAGTCCCACAGACGTCACAACAACTACTGAAGTCCATAACAGCTGAAGACAACAACTGATTACAAAGTCTGAAGACACAAGTGCTGAAGACAAAGTCTGAAGACAAGTGCTGAAGACAAAGTCTGAAGACAAGTGCTGAAGACAAAGTCTGAAGACAAGTGCTGAAGACAAAGTATCAGACGTTGTCATAACAGCTGAAGAGGACTTCTTCAGTAGTTGTGACGGTTTACTTTCAGTAGTTTTATGTTTTCTCTTTTCAGTAGTTTTGTAAAACGACTGAAGAGCTTGTTCTTCAGTCGTTGTAGTATCAGTAGTTTCTTTTCAGTGTTTTATGTTTTATACTTAGCACTCTGACATGTTCTCAGTAGTTGTGAACATTTCAGTAGTTTGTTAAGTATTAGTTATTTTTGTACTAGATCTGCTAGTAATCACCATCCCGTGATTACAGCAGTGATTGCACTCTATATAAGGAGTGCCAACCTTATTGTAACTGGAATGATTTAGCAATAATATTGGGCATTATTGAAACATTCCTTATCACAGAAAATATTCTCTCGCATTTGTTTACAAATAACAAACTCTTGCTATAATTTGACTAATTCTTGATTTCATTCCGCTGCATTACACTCTAATACTTCAAACTTGTGATCGCTGATCCTGACAAATGGTATCAGAGCTTGTTAATCATTGATCGATCTAATAATTGATCATTGAAACTGCTCTTCAAGATCCAAGTTTGATTGAATTAGCATTTTTGCAAGAAACTGTTATAGAGATTGAATTTTCTGTGCTTTTAATCATTCATCCTGAGACTTATTCTTGGTTTTCATTGAGTTTGTTGTGGTGTGTCTAAATATTTTTTTTGCTTGAATAAAATTGTTTTTGGATCCAAAATGACTACTCCTTCCAATGATCCTCACAATACTGGTTCCTCAACCAAGCCTCCAATGCTGGTTAGGAATGAGTATAACATATGGCAACGTCGTATGCTCCATCACCTGTCTGTTAACAGCTCAGGTTGTTGGACATCAGTGGTACATGGTCCACACAAGCCTATGGTGAATAACCCGGAAACCAATCAAATGGTTCCGAAGAGGAAGGATCAATACTCAGATGAGGATAAGAAATTGTTTGAGATAGATGCAAAAGCCCATGGAATTCTGGCCATGGCACTACCCAATGAAATTTATTCTGGGCTAATGCATTATGAATCTGCCCATGACCTCTGGAATGCCTTGAAAGAACAATTTGGAGGAACAGATGAGGTCTTGGCAAATAATAGAGAGATCCTTGCCCAACAATATGAGACATTCTCTCATAGGAAGGGTGAGACACTGACTCAACAGTTTGAGCGGTTCTCTTGTTTGATCTCTGAATTGAAAATGGTCAAACATGAGTATACTAATATTCAGATGAATAACAGATTTCTCAGATCACTGCCTGAGAGATGGGATACATATACCATTGTCCTACGCTCCAGTGCAAATTTGGACAAACTATCTCTCACCCAACTTCATGGGAAATTGCTCACATTTGAGAGAGAGATAGAACAAAAGAGAAAACTGTCTTCATCTGGTAAGCTCACTGAGGACTTTGTACCAGGCAACACTGCTCTGGTTAGTCATGAGTCAGAATATGCTTCATCTGAATGCCAGTATGATGAGCATATTGATTTCTCTTCAAACATTTCTGATTCAGCATTTGTGAGTGTTGATAGTCAATTTCCTGGGTGTAATAATGACAATCTATGCTTCATCATGGATGATCTCAAGGGGATTGCTGATGATGACTTAGAAGAGATGGATATTTTGAGCCAAATGGCCTTGATAAATATCAGATCTCAGAAGTTCTACAAAAGAACTGGAAGAAAGTTCCCAGGACTCTCTGGCAAAACCAAAGTTGGTTTTGACAAGAGTAAGTTGAGGTGTCACAGATGCCAAAGGCTTGGACACTTTGCTAGAGAATGTAGATCATCTGGATCTAATTCCTCTGCACCTTTTGTGACTTTTCCTAGCAATAGTCAACAAAACAAAGGGCAACATCCTGTCAATTCTAGTCATCAGTCTCAACTACAATCTCCTGCATATTTTGTTCCTCAGGGTCAAATGCCTTACCCTTACCCGTGTTATTACATGCCACAAACCAGTCAAGTTCAAGCTCCTATGGTACCACAACCTCATGCACTCCCAGAACCTCAACCATCTCATCAACCCCCTCAACCTCAACAACATAGCTTCTTCACCCCAGAAGTTGTTGATTGGAGCAGCTTGCCAGATGACATGTCTGGTCATGAACAACTGTTCACAAGTGCTGATCAACATGGTGGTGATAGTCCTTTTGGGAATCTGGCACTTATGGCTCTGGAATCAACTGAGGGTTCCTGCTCAACTGCATCATCTTCACAGGTAACTCAGGTATCTTCAGAGGCTAAAGCCAAGTTATGTTCTGAATCTTGCATTGCTGCCTTTGTCTCTATTAGAGAGGCAAATGTAGCATTAATAAATGAAAAACTTGAGTTTGAGAAAACAATTTCCAAAAGACAAGCTGAGTATGAGTCTGCTCTTAATAGTAAAAATGATGAGATTTATAAGCTTAAATGCCAATTAAATGATGAAAAGGCTAAGCTAGAGGTTATTCTGGAAGACCAGAAAAGTCTTAAAGAAACCCTTGCAGTCACCCAAGTAGAGTGTGATCGATGGGTACAATCATGCAAAGGTTTTGAGATGCTTCTTAGTAAGCAATCAGCTTCCAATGTGAAGTTTGGCATTGGTTATAATCACACTGCTCCTCCTACAGATTTTGCTCCAAGAGTAGAGGTGAAATCTGATGGAGAAAGCAATAACCAATCCACCTCATCATGTGATTCACTTTTTGATAAAGCATCATCAAAAGTTGAAGTCAGCACTAAGCCCTCTCAGAACCTATCAGCTGATGTTGATGGTTCAATTGCTGACACTCACATGATCAAAGAGTTGGTCAACTCAGGAGTTATTTCTGAAAGTCCTGAAAGGACTGGAGAGCAAGATTTAACTCCTGAAGTTCAAGCTCCAACTACTGACAGCACTGAAAAGAAGAAAACTGTCAGTAGAAAGAGTTTGAAGACTACTAAAGAGGAAGTCAAGAAAGCAAATAGTGCTTCCAAAGTACTGAAGAGCAAGTCTTCAGTAGTTTCATCCTCTTTAGTTGATGATCAACATAAGATGAAAAAGAAACCATGTGAAGTATGTGGTTTGTCTAATCATCTCACTGATGATTGTTGGTACAAAAGAGGATCCAAACTCAAACATAAAGATGAAATTAAAGAGAAAATGGTTAAAATGAAAAATGAGTTTAAAGCCACATTTGTACCAGCAACATCAAATCCTGTAATCCTTAAGTCCAAAAAGAAATCCAAAAAGGAAGGGGTTAAACAGGTAACAGCTGAGGTTGCTCAAAAGAAGAAGGTGCAACATAAGAACTTATCAAACTCCAGTGCTAATGTGTCTGAAGAGCTGAAAGCTTTATCACAAAATCAGACACAGCTGGTTATGATGGTTCAACATCTATTGGGAAGAGTCAACCAATTAGATGTTCCTATGTTGAATCCACAGAAAAGGAGGTCCAAGCCAAAGGATTCCTCTTCTCCACCATCTTCTTCCTCTCAAGCTGTTATTTCCAGCAAACTTGTTAGTCCACCATCTGTTGATGTGAATAGGCCCAAAACCAAAAAGGTTTGGGTCTCAAAATCTAACTAATTTGCTTTGTTCTGCAGGGTTCTTCAACATGCCACAGAGGCATCTGGTATGTAGACAGTGGAGGATCCATGCATATGACAGGAAACAGATCACTTCTTAATGACTACTCTCAAGGAAGGAAGGGATTTGTATCTTTTGGCAATGATGCAAAGGGTTACATCATCGGCAAAGGCTTTGTTTCCAATGGGGAAATAAAGTTTGATGATGTTAACCATGTGGAAAATCTCAAGTACAACCTCTTGAGTGTCAGTCAAATGTGTGACAAAGGCCATGTTGCTCTTTTCACAAGTCAGAACTGCCGGATTCTGTCATCCAAAGTTCTGAGTTTGATTGACAAGGTGTTGGATAAACACACTCTCCTTAAGGCCAACAGGACAGGAAGAGTGTATGCCTTAGATCTTTCTAAGAAAATAGATCTCAAAGGCCATCCTTGCCTATTTTCCAAGGCTTCCCCTCAAGAATCTACACTATGGCATAGAAGGCTGGGTCATGTTAATCTCAAAAACATAAATCAGCTGATCAACCATGGTTTAGTAAGGGGATTGCCTATGAAGGAGTTTAAATGTGAAGATGACTGCACTGCTTGTCTAAAAGGAAAACAGCACAAAGTTTCATTTCCCTCCATAGAAGAACCTAAGTCCACAGCCTGCTTACAGCTTCTTCACATGGATCTCTTTGGTCCTGTGAGAGTGATGAGTATGGCTAAGAAGAAATACTGTCTGGTAATTGTGGATGATTACTCCAGATTTGTATGGACTTTCTTCTTGCATTCAAAGGATGAAGCAGCTCAGAAGATTATCAACTTTGTGTTGTATGTTGAGAAGCAGTATTCCCTCTCAGTCAAGTGTATTAGAAGTGATAATGGAACAGAATTTAGAAACAATACACTTGATGAGTTCTACCTCTCAAAGGGAATCAAGAGGCATTTTAGCATTCCAAGAACTCCTGAACAAAATGGAGTAGTGGAGAGAAAGAACAGGACCCTTATTGAAGCTGCAAGGTCCATGTTGGCTGACTCTGGATTGCCAATGACTTTTTGGGCTGAAGCTATCAATACAGCTTGCTATGTACAAAATAGAGCTCTAGTAAATAAGAGGTTGATGAAAACTCCATATGAAGTTCTTCATCATTTGGCCCCTCTAATTTCATTCTTCAGAGCTTTTGGATGTCCTTGTTTCATTCTCAACACACGGGATCAACTCCAAAAATTTGATTCTAAGGTGGATGCAGGATATTTTGTTGGTTATTCATCAACTTGCAAAGCATACAGAGTCTTCAACTGTAGAACAAAGATGGTTGAAGAGACTCTACATGTTAAGTTTAATGAATCTCCAAAGGACAAGATTCCACAAAACCCTGTGGAGATATTTGATTTGGACATACTGCAATATGTTCCTCATCAAACTCCTGCTGTTGCTCCTGTCAACAGTTCTCCACCTGGTGGTACTGCTGGTGCTGATGATGATGATAGTAGTACTCACCTCTTCAGATTTAGTGATCAACTGCCTGATTCAGCTAGACCTGATGTTCCTGTAGCTCCAGCAGCACAATCCACAACAAATGCTGATGAGATTTCTACAACTTCAACTTCCTTTGAACTACCATCTACTGATTGGTTTCAAGGAAATTCTTCACCATCACCATCTGTTGCTGCTGAGCCTGCTACAAACACTTGCACTGATCTCATTGTGTACCAAGATCTGAAGAATCACCCTATGTCTCAAATCATTGGTGATATCACTGCTGGAGTATCAACAAGAAGTCAATTGTCAAATTTCTGCTTCTATGCTCTCTTCATTAGTCAGCAAGAGCCAAAGAATTATCACATTGCTTTAAAGGACAATGGATGGGTTGATGCCATGCAGCTTGAGCTTCTTCAGTTCAAGAAACAACAAGTGTGGGAACTGGTTCCTCTACCTCCAGGTAAGTGTGCAATAGGCACTAAATGGGTGTTTAGGAATAAGACTGATGAAAATGGGCTTATTGTTAAGAACAAGGCCAGACTGGTTGTTCAGGGGTTTGCACAAGAAGAAGGTATTGATTATGATGAAACCTTTGCTCCTGTAGCCAGACTGGAAGCAATTCGATTGTTTTTAGCTTATGCTGCTTATCAAAATCTTAAAGTTTTTCAAATGGATGTCAAAAGTGCTTTTCTGTATGGGAAAATTAAAGAAGAGGTTTATGTATGTCAACCACCAGGTTTTGAGGACAACAAACATCCTAATTGGGTGTATAAGCTTGATAAGGCTCTTTATGGGTTGAAACAAGCTCCTAGAGCCTGGTATGAGACATTATCAAACTTTCTTCTTGAAAATAATTTTACTAGAGGCACCATAGATAAAACTTTATTCATTAAGAAAGCAGGGCAGCATAATCTACTTGTTCAAATTTATGTAGATGATATTATTTTTGCATCTTCTGATCCACAGTTGTGTGATGCTTTACAAAGTTGATGCAACAAAAGTTTGAAATGAGTGCAATGGGGGAATTACAATTCTTTCTGGGTTTGCAAATCAAACAAAAGGCTGATGGAATTTTCATTCATCAGTCCAAATATACAAAAAATCTTTTGGAAAAATTTGATTTACAAAATTGTAAACCTTGTTCTACTCCCATGTGCAACACCACACAACTGGATACAGATCAGAAAGGTAAAGTGGTTGATGAAACACTTTACAGATGTATGATTGGGTCCTTGATGTACTTAACAGCTTCTAGACCAGATATTATGTTTGCTACATGTGTTTGTGCTAGATTTCAGGCTGCACCTAAGGAGTCTCATTTGATTGCAGTCAAGAGGATCTTTAGATATTTGCAAGGCACTCCATCTCTAGGTTTATGGTATTCTACTAGACATTCTGGTAAATTAGTTGCTTTTTCTGACAGTGATTATGCAGGGTGTAAGTTGACCAGGAAATCAACTTCTGGTGGATGTCAATTCCTAGGCAACTGTTTGATTTCTTGGCAGAGTAAGAAACAAACCTCAGTTGCTACATCAACTGCTGAAGCCGAGTACATTGCTGCTGCAAGTTGTACATCTCAGGTATTATGGCTTCAAAACCAATTATTGGATTATGGCATAACTGAGACTAAGACTCCATTGTTAATGGACAGCTCTTCAGCTCTTTGTATTGTCAAGAATCCTGTCCAGCACTCTAGGACTAAACATATTGAAATCAGACACCATTTTATTAGAGATTGTTTTGAAAAAGGTCTGATTGATCCAAAATTTGTTCCTAGTGCTGATGAGCTTGCAGACATTTTTACTAAGCCTTTGGATAGTTCAACTTTCCACAACCTGGTGTTAAGGCTTGGTATGCTGCAGCTAGAATAAGTGACAACTACTGATGATCTCAGTAATAAATACTGATGATCATTGGTAACCATGTCATATATAAGTACTGATGACCAATGAAACCTCTGAAACTCAGATTTAAGTCTGATAAGTGTGGAGGTCAGACTGAAACAGCTGAAAAGCTATGAATTGACGACAACAGCTGATGAGTAATTTCTCTTCAGTTGTTTCTACAACTGCTGTTTCTAAACAACTGAAGCCACAGCTATGTCTTCAGTAGTTTACAACTACTGAAGACTACCACTAAGTCTTCAGCTGTTTACAACAACTGATGACAAAACCACTGTCTTCAGTAGTTTCATAACTACTGATGACAAACACCATGTCCTCAGTTGTTTCACCACCTGAAGTCGGAATTGTCCTCAGTAGTTTTATAACTACTGAAGACTAAATCAAAGACTTCAGCTGTTTCAATGTCTGACGGTTAAACCCAAGTCTTCAGTTGTTTTATAACAACTGATGATCACACCAATACGGTCAGTCATTTCAAACCTCTGAAAGTTAATGCCACGTCATCAGTAGTTTCAACAAATGATGACTAACACCAAAACCTTCAGTCGGTTCATAACCCTACCCTATAAATACCTTATCTCACCAGAGTTTTTCTCACCTCTCCTCTCAAACCTAACGTTCAAAAACTCTGTACCCTCTCTTCATCCATGGCGACCATGCAACTAAAACCACGACACAACTGTGTCGCTCACCTTACCAAATCACCATACTGGACCAAGTTTCACAACGCCATTGATTTAATGGTCCAGTCACCTTACCAAACAGCTTTTCTGATAAACCCCACCATATATGCCGAATCCCTTAGCCAATTCTGGACAAACGTCACTCTTGTCTCTGAGGAGAATGACACAGAGTCGCTTCATTCGTTTGTCCATAGCCAAAAGGTGGTCATCAATCCAGAGATTCTTCGCCAAACCCTCAATCTGGATGATGCCACTTTCCCGACTAGTTATCCAAAGGGCACCACTGATCTATCATTTGCCCACCATGGATACGAAGGTAACCTGAGTGCCTCTACCATATTGAAGAAACATTTCCAGGATGCTGAACGGCTTATCTTTCATATGGTCAATGTCTGCCTGGCCCCCAAGACTTCATCATGGGATCAAATGTCCACAAGGTGGCAACAGGTATTGTACTCCATCCTTGAGCAACAACCTTTAAATTTTTCTGAAATACTATTCTTAGAGCTCAAGGATATGGCCCAAAAACAACTTTCTAACCGTTGGATATTATATCCTCGGTTCATAATGGCCATAATTGAAAACCAGCTTCAAGCTGAGGGACTTGTTGGCCTGGGAGTCCCTGCTATGGCTGTATTGCCTGAAGTATACTCCCGGCACAACTCTGACCAATCACTCAAAATGGCTGCCAAGCTGCGCAAACCCACGCAGCTGGAACCCACAGCCACCACCACAAAATCCAAAGTCCCCACCAAACCAAAAACAAAACGAACCAAAACAGCTATTCAGGAAGATGAGTCCCCTGAAGATGCTCCTGTACCACCAAGACAGGATATACTTGCTGGTGTAAACCCCCCAGTAGTATCAGAGACTCACCCAGCCACAGCCGCTCAGGATTCCTCTCAAAAGGAACCTGAAGCAACCAAAGAAGGGGTACCCACAAATCTGGAATCTTCCTCATTTGAGGAGATTGCCATTGAAACACACCATTCTCCCCAGGTGCATACTACCCTATCTCCTAATGAAAATGCCCCCCAAAGTCCAACACTTATAATTGCAAATGTGCTGACTCAGCTGCATGCCTCTCCTCCTCCCCAACAACCACCTAAAGGGAAAACCACAGATATTGAGGTAGAGGATCAACATGCTTCTGACAACCCACAGCACAGGGGTTTAAATGTTCAGTCTCCTAGTGTAGATACGGAGATCAGAATATCTGGTGAGGCTGCCACCTCTTCTGCATCAGCACATGATCAGACTGAGGCTGGTAACATGGCTAAGACCTCATCAGAGGCAACAGCTGATGAAGGACATCGTCCTGAGGCTGGAAGTCCCCAGTTCCAAGAAAAAGGGGCACATGCTACAACTGGTCTACACCCAGGGCATGTACATCTTGCTACTAGCAGGAGGTCAGGTGATTCAGCATCTGCTGATGATGACCTGGGCTTCTTTTATGATGTTCTAGCCCAGAACACAATTCTTGAGGAAGAAGTCAGTAGACTACAAAGACTACTTGACCAATTCTCTCAAGAAGCAAGTCCATCTGATACCACCATACACCCACAGATGGCACCTTCACCTGAAGGTCTCCTAAACACTCAGCCACTAAAAACATTCAATCCACCAGCCTCTACCTCTGGCACTGCTTCTCAGGGACAGAACCCCTCTGAGCAAACAGCTGCTATCTTCCATAAATCCCTACCTCTCATCACCCCAATGATCACAGACATTGTGATCAAAACCTTGGATGACAGACTTCCCTCAATTATACAGCCACTGGTGGAGGAGATTGTGAGCACAAGGCTTTCTACTACTCAAACCCTTGCAACCAATGCAACCAAAAAGGGGGAGAGTCAGTTAGTCAAAGACAAAGGAAAGAGCATATTGAAAGAGAGAGAACAGGAGGAAGAAGAGGTTGTGAAAGAGACTGAGAAGGAAGAAGAGTATGTGAAGGAAGCTGACACTGATCAAGTGAGTGAAAGTCACAAAGACTTTCATATCACATATAAGAAGAGGAAGATTGAAAGAAAAGAAAAAGAACTCCAACTTGATGAGATGGTCAAAATGGCGGATGCTACACATAGTAAATCTATGGACTCCATTATTGATCAACTATACAGACAAGGGTTCGATACTGCACAGCTTGACTCAGAGATTAGAAGACTTGAAGTTGAAGAAATTAACTCAAGATGGGCAAGTTATGATGTGTTAGAAAGAGAAAGACTGGAGATCATGATCAGATTCATTGCAAAGTATCTTGGAAGATCATTGATAGAGATTAAGTCATGGACCAGGGACAGTATCTTGGCAATAACCACCAAGATCTGTACGTCTGAAGCATACACTAAAGGATTAGTGATTGAAGCACTAAATGAAGCAGGGGCTGGGAACAGAAACGAACTAGCAAAATACTCCAAAGCCTCACTCATTACAAGAATGCTAGAACAACCTGCAAAACCTACCACTTCAAAATCACCACTACCACAACCCATTAAACCAACTCCTTTACCCTCAAAACCAACAGCCGATGATGCATCCAAGAAGAAGAAGAGAAGGATGTTGAGGCTAGAAGAAGAAGATGAAGAGGATGATGAGGAAGAAGATAGGTTGCCTCTTTCTGCAGTCCTAACTTTGCCTAAAGCCAAATCTATGCCCATCACTCCCACCTCACAGATGGAGACTGTGAGAGTAAAGATAGAAGAAGAGCAGCAGCAAAGGCTTCATGATGAGGAGATGCTGAAGAGCATAGACAAAACTTATGCTGCTTCTTCATCAATAATAAGTATGAAGAAAGAAGCTCTGAGACTGTACACCCTTGCCAACACATTTCAATATCAAAAGGAAAAGGTGAGGATATGGCCTGATCCTAGGGTGGCTCACAGAATTGTGAAGAAGGACATTCCTGCAAGATACAAGGGCCAGATAAAAAGGATCGTAGATGAAGAGATCACAGTGGTCCTTGTAGTATCACCCTGGGAAATTGTAGAAGACTTCAAGAAGGCTTATGAGACTAAACAGCCTCCCCAAAAGATGTTAGAAAACAGAGTAATCAAGAAGGGGTTAGTCTACAAGAAGCTTGAGAACTTCAAACAAAATAGCATAGTCTGTTACTTGAAGGTAATCACCCAGATGAGTTTGCTTACAGACAGATCACAACAGTTGAGCTCAAAAATGGCAAACAGGCCAAATACATCTCAGAGCTGTATGGGCGTGAAGGATTGTTCGATGGTGAACCAGAGAATCTTACTATGGAAGAACAAATCATGTTTCTCAGAGCATACACCAGAGAATCCTACAGGCTTATACATGGGAAGTGAGTTTCATGGATGGGGGAACAGCTCAGTGTCCAATTCCCCAATACAGAGCTCCCATCCATACTTTGCCAACCAAATCATCAGAGACTTACTTCCAGGCCGGTGCTTATATGGGTCATCTTCTCAACTGATCAAGAAGGAAAAAGACCAACCATTTTGCCAACAATAAGTGGGACCTCAATAAAGTTAAAGGTTTTGGCTGCATTGGTTCAGGGGGAGTTTGTTGGACCAAAAGAACCAAATGAGCCGGATCAGAAAAACCTTTAAGTCCCACAGACGTCACAACAACTACTGAAGTCCATAACAGCTGAAGACAACAACTGATTACAAAGTCTGAAGACACAAGTGCTGAAGACAAAGTCTGAAGACAAGTGCTGAAGACAAAGTCTGAAGACAAGTGCTGAAGACAAAATCTGAAGACAAGTGCTGAAGACAAAGTATCAGACGTTGTCATAACAGCTGAAGAGGACTTCTTCAGTAGTTGTGACGGTTTACTTTCAGTAGTTTTATGTTTTCTCTTTTCAGTAGTTTTGTAAAACGACTGAAGAGCTTGTTCTTCAGTCGTTGTAGTATCAGTAGTTTCTTTTCAGGTGTTTTATGTTTTATACTTAGCACTCTGACATGTTCTCAGTAGTTGTGAACATTTCAGTAGTTTGTTAAGTATTAGTTATTTTTGTACTAGATCTGCTAGTAATCACCATCCCGTGATTACAGCAGTGATTGCACTCTATATAAGGAGTGCCAACCTTATTGTAACTGGGAATGATTTAGCAATAATATTGGGCATTATTGAAACATTCCTTATCACAGAAAATTATTCTCTCGCATCTGTTTACAAATAACAAACTCTTGCTATAATTTGACTAATTCTTGATTTCATTCCGCTGCATTGCACTCTAATACTTCAAACCTGTGATCGCTGATCCTGACAAGGAGCTTTTAGATAAGGGCTTTATTCGACCTAGTACATCACCTTGGGGAGCCCCTGTCCTGTTTGTTAAGAAGAAGGATGGCACATTTCGGATGTGTATCGACTATATGGAGTTAAACAAAGTAACAGTCAAGAACCGATACCCTCTATCTCGTATCGATGACTTGTTTGACCAACTCCAGGGATCAAGTTATTATTCGAAGATTGACTTGAGATCCGGCTATCATCAACTCAGAGTCCGCGAAGAAGACATTTCCAAAACCACGTTCCGTACTCGCTACTGTCATTATGAGTTCTTGGTCATGCCTTTTGGGTTGACAAATGCACCTGCTGTGTTCATGGACCTCATGAACCGTGTGTGCAAACCCTATCTCGATCAGTTCGTCAGTGTGTTTATCGATGATATACTGATATATTCCAGGACCAAGGAAGACCATGAGGAGCACTTGCGAATGATCTTAGAGCTATTGAAAAAGGAACAGCTGTACGCCAAATTCTCTAAGTGTGACTTTTGGATACGAGAAGTGCAATTTCTAGGTCATATTGTTAATGAGAAAGGGATACATGTTGATCCTGCCAAAATTGTGGCGATAAAGAATTGGACCACACCCAAAACGCCGAGTGAGATAAAACAATTTTTGGGATTAGCAGGTTATTATCAACGATTCATAGAGGGATTCTCTAAGATCGCACAACCTCTCACAGCTTTGACTCACAAAGGGACGACATACAAATTGGGTGAGAGTCAAGAATCGGCTTTTCAATCATTAAAGCAGAAACTCTGTACCGTGCCGATACTAGCACTGCCAGAGGGGACGGATGACTTCGTGGTGTATTGTGATGCATCCATTCAAGGATTAGGTTGTGTCTGAATGTAGCGAGAAAAGGTGATAGCCTACGCCACGAGACAATTAAAGGTTCATGAGAAGAACTATACTACTCATGACTTAGAGTTGGGTGCAGTAGTCTTTGCCTTAAAGATTTGGAGACATTACTTGTACGGTACCAAGTACACTATCTACACCGATCACAAGAGTCTTCAACATATCTTTGACCAAAAGGAGTTGAATATGAGGCAACGACGTTGGGTGGAACTGCTAAACGACTATGATTACGCTATTAAATACTATCCGGGAAAGGCGAACGTGGTTGCCGATGCCTTAAGCCGGAAGGAAACAGCTAAACCCAGACGGGTGCGAGCTTTACAGCTTACTATCAGTACTCAACTGCCTGAACAAGTCAAGGAGGCACAGATAGAAGCTTTAAAAGCATAAAATGTTGGTTCTGAGTCATTGAGAGGAATGGATAAACAGCTGGTGATGAAGGAGGATGGAATTCGGTATTTCATGGATAGACTTTGGGTGCCTGCCTATGGAAATCTGAGAGACTTAGTTATGAGTGAGGCACACAAATCTAAGTATTCTATACATCCTGGATCCGACAAAATGTATCATGATCTAAAGGCGCACTATTGGTGGCCTAACATGAAAGCGGATGTAGCTACGTATGTGAGCAAGTGTTTAACCTGCTCGAAAGTAAAGGTGGAATACCAAAAACCATCCGGACTATTGCAGCAACCCGAAATACCAATGTGGAAATGGGAACAAATCTCCATGGATTTTATTACCAAGTTGCCCCGGACTAGTACTGGATGTGACACGATATGGGTTATTGTGGATCGATTGACAAAATTTGCTCATTTTCTTGCAATTAAGGAAACTGACAAGATGGAGAAATTAACCCGGCTGTACCTCAAGAAGATCGTTTCGAGATACGGTGTACTGATCTCAATTATCTCTGACCGCGACGCTCGTTTCACGTCACACTTCTGGTAGTCATTGCAGAAATCTTTGGGTACACGATTAGATATGAGTACTGCTTATCACCCACAAACGGATGGCCAGAGTGAGCGTACCATACAGACGTTGGAGGATATGTTACGTGCTTGTGTAATTAACTTCGGGAATAGCTGGGAAATTCACCTGCCATTGGTGGAGTTTTCTTATAACAACAGTTATCATACTAGCATACAGTCAGCACCTTTCGAAGCGTTGTACGGGAGAAAATGTAGATCACCGGTTTGCTGGGCGGAAATTGGTGATAGCCGGCTAACAGGTCCCGAGTTAATTCATGAGACAACCGAGAAGATTGTACAGATACGGAACCGTATGGCGGCAGCGCAAGACCGACAAAAGAGTTATGTTGATAAGAGACGGAAACCTTTAGAGTTTCAGGTGGTGACAAGGTTTTATTGAAAGTTTCACCATGGAAAGGCGTAGTTCGGTTTGGCAAGCGAGGGAAGCTAAACCCGAGGTATGTTGGACCATTTGAAATAGTGGAAAGAATAGGTCCAGTGGCCTATCGACTAGCCCTACCTGATACGCTAAGTGGAATCCATGATGTATTTCACGTATCAAACCTAACGAAGTGCATAACTGATGAAACGATGGTCGTACCACTAGAAGAAGTTCACGTGGATGAACAATTACGTTTTATTGAAGAACCAGTTGAGGTGATGGACCGTGAGGTGAAAACACTTAAGCAAAGCAAGATAACTATTGTCAAAATCCGTTGGAATTCGCGACGTGGACCGGAATTCAATGGGAGCGTGAAGATCAAATGAAGCTTAAGTACCCCCAATTATTCGAAAAGACGATGCCAGCAGACGAAGGTATTGATTTAAATATCGGGACGAAATTTCTTTCAACATGGGGATGATGTGACAACTCATCCAAAACTCACTCGATTTCGATTTCCGTGTGCCAATGCAGTAGACCAGTGATGGAACACTCTCACCCTGTAACGCAATTTCCGGGATGAAAATTCTTTCAACATGGGGATAATGTGACATCCGGTAAATTTCCGTTATCAAACTCCGTTAGTTCCGTTAAGTCTTGCATACACGCGTCGTAAACACACACTAGTTGTCGTTTAACGTTGGTGACCTAATAATAATTAGAAATGTTAAATTATTGATAATTTAACTGATTATGTGATTATTGTATTATGCTTATTTGTTTGTGTGTTTTATATGTTAATTGGGAATTAATCGCGTAACGTGGAAACGTGTGTATTAATTCGTATGCTTGTGTTTTATAAAGATAAAATATATAATTGTTACCATGAGTTTATATGTTTATTATTATAGTTAAAAACCATTTAAAAAGTGTTTAAAAGAGTGCCTTTTTATAAAACGCAAAACACAAGGGTTAAAGGGTAATTATGCAAAAGATTAACTAAACAAAACACTCTAAACCCTAGCCCCCACCCCATTTCGGCCGTGAACCTCCTCCCACATCCCCTCCCATTGCGAATTCAACCAAGATCAAGCTCCTAAGCCTCGGTTTTGATCGATTACAAGGCATACAACTCGTGGGAATCATCAATTGCAAGTTAACACACGTTTAGAGGTTAGATTTTACATGTTTTGTGAGATTTTTCATAAGGGCCGAACCCTAATTCGTGAATGATGGTTCATGGAGTCGAATTTGATGTTGTTTGATGTTGTTAGTATGTTAGTTAGATTGAATACATGTTGTTTAACGTTGATTATGCATGAATTGTATAGTTTTAGTGGATTAATCATGAACTTTGATTGGAAGCAAACCCTAATTCGAAAATTGGTAGGATTATGGATGAATGATGATTGTTTGATGAATGTTTGATGATTAATAGGTTGTATGAATGCTAGGTTACATTGATTTTACAAGAAATTGATGAATTGATGTTGGTGTTCATAGGTTACTAAGAATAGTAACTTTATTTTGCATGTAATGTTGAATTATTGATGAATTGATGTTATGGATGTGTTCATGGTGATGATTAGATGTTAGATTGTTGTTGTGATCATTGGGAATTCAAGAACACATGTTATAGTTCATACATTACTAAAGATAGTAACTTTTTAGGATATGAATTGATGAGTTATGATGTTTGGATGTTGTTGATCATGCTTAGATGTTGATATGAACTTGAATTGGTATATTATTAATGAATTCATGAATGCAATGGATGTTTGATAGATTTTGGGATGTACTTTCCCAAAAGGGAAACTTTATTTGCACAAAGTTGGAAGGATGGTAGTTTGATCATGTTTGAGATGTTAGGAGCATGTTAGTAAGTTCATGGATGAATTCTAATGTGGTTGGAACATGTTAATGTAGTTGTATGAGATGTTTGGATAATCATGGGTGGTGTTAGGACTTTGATGATCATGTATAATATTGATGTTGATTAGTAGTTAAGACATCATGCGTGGGACTGGAAATTGATTGTTGTGATGCATGTTGAATGTATGAAAGAGGTTAGTGAAAGTGAATGTGATCATCATACACGCGTGCGAATCTAAGGCCCCTACTTAGTAGGATTGGCAGGGTTTAGAGTGTGAAGTCGTGAGTGGCTTCACATGGCATGTGGTGCGTGATTTGATCTTGGTGTAACATGTTAATTATGTTTTTAATTTGTGGACATGTTAATGTTCTAGATTCGCATGACTTGTATGATACTTGGTTGTATGATGGTCTAAGTGGTACACCTGGATAATGTAGCATACATATGAACCATTTGAATGTTAAACTTGTATGATATATGTGTATGATTGCTTAAATGGTTTACAACACATAAAGTCACCAACGGGTCAAACGGGTCAACTGAGTCAAATGTATTATTTTCTGAAACCTTGAGTCTTTGGTTGTAGTGTACATAGGGTTTCACATGTTCTCTGTTGCACGTACTTATATACTTGTATGATCTAGGTAACCTCTGAGGGTTGTCTGTCCACTCTGTCAGTCAAGTCAACTCTAAGTATCTATACGCATATCAGGTGAGTTCATGCCCCACTCTTTACTTAATCTCTTTTGGGGAAGATAGCATACCGGTAAACTACAAACGCTTTATATATATTTTAGTTGAGCATAATATTAATATAGTGTTGTTTATCATGGGAAAGTCCTCACACTTTCGAATTGTTAATATTGAATAGCGGGGAAACTTGGGTAGTACTACTGGTTCTGACGAGCCCCACCTGTGTGACTCGAGGTCAACCGGGTGCAATTTGTCCTATTGAACATTGTCACGACCTGTTGAGTCGTGACAGGAGGCAACAACGTAACACAATCAGCTTCTATTGCGAAATCACTATGAATTAATATTTATTGTTAATGGACTAGCTATCTGTTACAATGCACTACTTGTATATCTCTATTATTAAACTGTTTATGTTTGGATATCAACTCTTGAACTCACCAACCATTGTGTTGACATTTTAGTATGCTATTCTCAGGTCATTAGCTTGCTTGCCTTTAGGAGCACTCCATGGTTCACTTGCATACTAAGACTCGGTCTTCAAGACATTTTTATCATTTAATGGTTAATGTTTACTCTTTTGGGTTGGCGCTTGTTTTGCCATAGTATACACTTTTATTTCTTTGGGTTGTTTTACAGAACGCTTCCGCACAGTTTAATGTTTGTACTTTGGTTGATTTTATTTTAGTTATGGCATATAGAGTCGTTCTGAGTAACTATTGACTGTGATCCTGGTTTGTTCACACGCCTCGCAGTAAAACTCCGCACGTGGATTTTGAGGGTGTGACAGGGACCGACATCCGGATTTCAAAGTTTATCCTCTTTCATTAACTTTGTCTCAAATCATTTTCACATAAATGCCCAACGGTTCCCACCTCTTTCACTATCTTCCTCAATTACACTATTCCTTAAACCTAAATTCTTCCAAACCGCCTTTTGTTCTTCATCTTTCTTCATCCTTACGCTTCTAAAATGGCCAACCTAAACATCAGAAACAACCCAGCTTTCTTCATGCAACTTCACAGGCAACATAACCAAGTTGCTCTGTTAAGCTCTTAGAAAGATGAAAGTTTCTCACAGATTTACCGTTTCTTAGCTCTATCAAACTACTCCACCTACCTAACTATTGATCCTACTCTCTATGAGGATCATCTGCTTAAATTTTGGAAGACCTGCCAAGAGGTCATTATGGATGGGGAGAAGGCACTGTCTGGCACAGTGCAAGGGAGGACAATCTTCATCACTCCGGCCATCATTAACACTCATTTGCAGCTGGATGATGAAGAAGGTGAGTTGTTCTTCCCAAAGGAAGCTGTAAATCATTCCTTTGAGCAGATGAGCTATGAAGGAGATTTCTCTATAAAGACCTTCAGGAAAGGGAAGGTCTCATCCTAGTGGAAATACCTGCTTCATGTGGTTATCCACAGCTTGTCAAACAAGCATGGAGGGTATGACCAGATTCCTGAGGATCTCTCCTTCATAGTACATGAAATGGTTCAAGGGGTCAAGTTCAGTTAGTCTCAATTTGTTTATACAAACTTGCTTGCTAACTTGGACTCCTTAGAGTATTATATGTTTCCTAGATATGTTCAACACATTCTCAACTGTGAACTGGGCTCACAGTTGAGGGAAACAGATAATATTCTTAAATTGGGAAAGATGAAGCCCGACATCTTTAAAATTATGAAGAAGCCAACTGTAGGCTTCTCAGGGGTAGAAACAGCCCTAGTCCTAAAAATGTTAGAGCTCATTGCTCAAGGTGACAACCTAGCAACACAAGCTAGTGTTGAACCCACACCTTCTACCTCTCAACCACCAAAAAGTCCCCAAGTCACCATCACCTACCAAAGAAAATCCAAACGAACCCCTGGTCAAGCTATTGAGTCTGTGCAGGCCCTCATATACTCACCCATATAGGAGGAAGTGGACACTAGAGCTCCCACTTCCCCTGAGGAGCAAACCACTCCCATCTCTTCAACAATCAGGTTTGTGGTTCCTCATGCTCACCCTAATGAGCTCACAAGCCCAACTGCCTTAAGCCTTCACTTTGAGTCTCAACACTCAAGTGAACAACCTTTAAGGCACAGTTACCATCCCCAGCCATTAGACTTAAATCAACCCATTCCCAACCTCTCATCTATACTGATGAAGATTTAGGTTTTAGTGGGTACCATGAGTCTCTCTACTCCTCTCCTACTCAAAGAGAGATGAGTACTACTGAGTCTCCTTTGTCTAGCCCACATCAGTCACCTATAACTAAGGTGGATATTTCTGAACCTGTTCAGGATATCCATATGGAAGAGGCTCTCACTTCTGCAAGTGATTACATCGTTAAGACCCCAACCATGGCAACTCAGCCCATTGACACCTCAACTGAGAATGTCAATGTGCAAAGGAAATCCAGCAGCCAAGAACCTGAGGCTGGTGGTGAGAGAGAGGACTTTGGTCTAATCATCTTATCCCCCAATGATTCTTCTGATGAAGAAGAGGGAATCTGAGACTAAAGGTGCAAAAACTATCAAAAACATGCTCCTATTTAGTCTCTAAGGTTAGTCACCTTGAATCTCAGGTGACTACCTTGCATAATAGGGTCAATGATCAGCAACTTGAGATATCTTATCTCAGGGAAAAACTAGCTGGGAGACCTTTAAGAAGAGCTCAACCAGGAACACAAGAACTTGTGAATGTGGTTGACCTAACCTTAGCTCACCTATGCAAGAGAGTGATGCTACCAAAAAGGGGGAGAAAGTCATTACAATCACAGAACCTGGGAGTTCTTCAGGGAATATGGACATTGAGGATTCACCATCCTCACTTGCAACTTGCATACTCAGCAACTTCCTCAAGTTCACATTTATGTGGACATAATTGACTTTGTCATTAGGAGTCTCTTTGAGGAAGGCATTCCAAGGGTTGTGTCATCTCCACCTCAAGGAACTTCAAACTACATTATTGGGTGGAGGTATGATGCTGATAGAAGAACCCTCATTCTTAACAGAGTTCAAGGACAGCAAGAAGTGTTCAATTTTCAGACTTTGGACTACTATGAAGGTCTTGACCTGATTAACATCCAACTTGTCAACCCAAGCAAATCAAGACAAGCTGACAGGTTAGCACCCAGGATTCAAGACAGAATTACCGAAGAGTTTAGCCTTAGAAGGAGACAAAGGCAATTAGGTAATGTCATTGGTCATCTGGATGCTGAGGCAGACCCTGAGATTAGCTTCAAAGGGAAAACCTTGGCTGAAGGCCCGGTGATAGAGCCTGAGAGCCCTGTCACACCAACAACTGCTTCAGAAATTCATTCCCTTAGTGAAACAGCTGCTGGTGAGAGTGTCTCACAGCCTTTCTCTGGCTAGAGCTTGGATGCTACACCAAGCAATGAAGGCCAAACCTCCATCCACCCTGAGTCACAAAGGTCTGTGGGTGACAAAGGGAAAAGGATTTTGACTCCTAAGGATATTGAGGAGGAGAAGAGAGAGAGGAAGAGGAAGCTAAGGGGAGAAAGTTCCTCTGGGTCTTCAGGATTTATGCAAGCTGCAATCAGGGCTGCCCCCAGACCAAACACTCAAGAAGATGAGTTGAGGGCAGTCAGGATTACTTACCAGTAGACCAGGAACTATGACATAGATGAGATAATATCTCTCCCCTTAGAGCAATTAAATGAACTGGCTGACATGAAAGTGTCAAGAGAGATGAAGGAAAAAGAGGATGCAAGATTACTTCTCCAATTCAAAGAAGAGAAGAGACAGAAAAGATTATACAAGCATGCTCCAACTCTTTTCCCAGTTCAGGAAAGTTCTGTGAAAGAGGATGTGGCTGCTACACAAGAACCTCAGGTAGACAAGGAAACAGATAGGCAAAACATGATCAACCACCTGAGTGCCACAGGTCTCTACCAGGCATCTGCACTTCTTCCCTTCTCCTTTGAGTACGTTGAGTTTGAGTATCTCAAACAGCTTGAACTTCAAGTTCTCAAAATACAAAAGGCAACAAAGAGAATGATGAGGGAAGATGATGCAAAGTCAAGAGCTATCATCCAAAAGAGTATGAAAAAGTCTGCTGACAAACAAAGGATGATGAGCTTCTTGAAGCTATATGGATTCTCCGGAAGGAGACTTGGCCCTATGTCTCTATCCACAATGGATGATCATATCAGGGTAATCAAGCAGAAGATCAAGAGTGGAGAGCAGATTGACTTATACTCTCCTCCAAGTCAAATCCCACCTGAAGTGGATGTTAAGGTTAAACAATCTAAACAACATAACCTGGACCTCCTGCTGAGCCTTAGCAAACTTCATCTTCTGATCCACAGTAGGGTCAAACTCGCTCTCCTTCTGAACCTGTGAGGGAGGAACACCCCACTGAGAAAGACAAGGATGATCAACAAGGTGCTACAGACTAGTCTTCTCAGTTAAAGTCTTCTAAGAGGAAGAAGAGGATGGCTTCTAAACCAAAGTCTAAGAAGAAGAAGCCTGAATCATCCACCTCTACACCTCAGGCTGAGTCAGATCAACCTGAGGAAGTGCATGAAGAGGCAGCCCAATCAACTCCAATTCAAGTGGCTCCTCTTGCAGCTGAGACACCCATCTTATCCTGGACCTTCACTACTAATCCAGAGAGATGGCATGTGATTAGAGATCAAGGTGTTGAGAATGTCTATACATGGCAAGACATAATCAACTTACCTCTGCATGATCTCTTTGAGATGAGAAGATATTATGAGAGTCTGAATGATCCTAACCATCTAATGAAGAAGGGTATGGTCATCATTGTGCTGAAGACTACAAACATCTAAAGATCTTCTAAATGTTTTGGTAGCATCAGCCTAGGGGGAGTTTGTAAGGATTCCTATAAGTCTGATGCAGCCAAAACATCCAAAGTCTCTCTGCAAGCATGCACTAAAGAACTGAAGTAGAAATGCTTTGGAAGTTTTACACCATACACTAGAAATATTCTAAGTGTAAAATCTTTCGAAGCCAAGACCAATATCTTCCGAAGCCAAAAGTGAAGTCTTCTTAATCTTCAAAGACAAAGTCTTCCAAAGCCAAAGAGTGAAGACAGATTTCTTCCGAAGACTTTAAGAGATATGCCTTTATCTGATGTACTTAACCATAAAGCTGGACCACCTTTCCGTTACAACTCTGTAAAGTCACCAACTTACATGAGTTGGTGAAAGGTTCATGCTTTTGGTAACTGTACATTGAGGTCTTGTGTCCATGCTTTCTACTTTTTGTACTTTTATCCTTTATGTAATATATTAGGATGTGAGCTATGGCATGTCATAGTCACAAGTCAAAAGGCAGATCTGCCTTTTGACTCTACATTTGATTTTATACTTGTCTAGTCAATTGTATCCAGCTGGCCTTCAAAGTATGACCGACTGTAGGATGTAGTATAAAGTATCTCAAGTACTTGTAACTTTCTATCGATGCTTTGTAACTTGTAATAGAACTTGAGAAGCAATATACAGCATTCTTGAAAACCAAATACTTGTGTTGTTTGTAATCTTGTTCTGTCTCATATTTACTTGTGTTCTTAGCATCTTTCATTAACAAGTTAACCAGTTCCCTATTTGATCTGTTAAGTGTTCTAAGCAACTCTCCTCATTGTGTTGGTGTGTTGTAAGTGCATACCCTTCACCGGTCCTGCAGTCTTATCATAAAGTACCTTAATTTCATAATAGTTTTATGTGACGTTTAACATAAGGTAGCACAAATCATCTTGTTTTACCCTAAAACAACACAAAATGTTTTGTCTTACTATAAGACAACACATAAGTGTTTTGTTACCATAAAACATCACATAACATGTTGTTTTTTCATGCTATAATCATATTAAAAAGAAAAAAGGCTCGATTTTATGATTAAATTTACTTTATTAACTCTTTTAGTCTAATTTTTGCTAGTGTGGGAAAGAACGAAGTAAGAGAATATAACCTCTTCCGACTATCCAGGCATGACATGAGAGATTAAGTATATCTACCTCTTGATAATCCCATAAGAGATAGAAGAGGATACATGTATTAACTTCTTTGGATGAGAATTCTTGAAGGCTGAAGAAAAGTTTTGGTAGCATCATCCTAGGGGGAATTTGTTGGACTATAAGAAGGATCAAGCTATTCAAGCTATAAGTTTTGTGCTGATCTCTACATGCTTAAACATTCAAGCATTGAACTGCTGTGAATCAACACTTGTGTATATACTGATGATCTGTTGATTCACTGCCACATTAGACAAGGTTGTCAGTACCAAAGAGTAGTGGTGACAAGATACCTCTACAACTGCCGATCTTCTAGAGTACCAACTTTTATCTTTTGTTGTACAATCTTTTTAGTCAATAGTAATGCACATGTGCGATATGCCACAATATGTAGATCAATGGCTAAAAAATGCCATTAATCCTAAAGCTAAAATAGTCAATCAGGATTCATGCTAGAGTTTAGATTTCATAGTATAAATACCTCACACTTGTATAGTTTTGAGGTTAGCTTGTTTTCCAACTTGTTTCTCTCTTGTTATTACTTCTGTGTAGTCAACAAAGATAATCGAGTGAATACTTTGAAAGAATTTTTTGTGTCATTTTATATTCAAAGTATTACATGCATTTGTGTGTAAGCACTTAACTTAGATTCAACATCTATTATCTGCTAATCATTAGAAAAGTTTGGTTTAGTTAAACCTGATCCAACAGTTTCTTACATACCACTACTTGAGGAATATAGTTGGAAGCGACAACGAAATTGATTTCTTTTGTTTCGTCATAGTTTTTTCTTAAATTTGAGTTTCCTGTTCGACTTGTTTGATGACTGGATATACTTATTGAACTTTGTGTTGGTTTGTTAACTGACTAAAAATAATTACTAAACTTATATGTCATAGAAGATTTGAGCTTTTTATTTTAGCTTTAATGAAGTTGCAGTGAAGGAGTGGAATTTAGTTCTTTTTGAGTTCGTCAG
Organism: Flaveria ramosissima; assembly: GCA_025215565.1. Taxonomy (NCBI): domain Eukaryota; kingdom Viridiplantae; phylum Streptophyta; class Magnoliopsida; order Asterales; family Asteraceae; genus Flaveria; species Flaveria ramosissima. The sequence goes on along the minus strand of CM046039.1, from coordinate 84,062,249 downwards.
AAAGGTCACCATCATACCACCATATATTCAACCACAGTGATAATTCATTTATGCTAATTAAGTTGATTCATGGGGTTAACATTTTATGTTCTTTTGATTTAATTTTGCAATTCTTCTTTTTTTTTAAAAAAAATTGATTACATTTGTTGTTTTAAGGTGCCTTATAAACAACATTATTATGTTAGTTGTGACATGTATGAATCAACAATTAATTTTATTATGTACTGTTATTATAATTATATTATTTTGGTTTTTGTGTTTATTATGTGGTAATTTGATGTTTGTGTTGTTTTTTCTGTTTCATTATGTTATCTTTTGTTGTTTTATTAATCTTGTGTTGATTTTAGTGCTTTATTAAGTGACGTTAAAATATTTGAAAGATAAAACATTTGCGTTGTTTTACTCGGAACAGGTTGTTTACCCTAAAGCAACACAAAACATGTCGTTATAAGATAAATCAACACATAACATGTTGTTTTATGTGATAACGTGCACTTTCATGCGAAAGCAACATTAAACATGTATTTTTTGGCAAAATTTGTGTTGTGTTACATGACATTAACACAAAAAGTAGTAGCCTTAAAGGTAGTGATGAAAGTTTGGTTCGTGCGTTTTGTTTTTTGGTTTCGTTTTTATTTCCATTTTGTGCTCTTGATTTTGTTGTTTTCAATTCGGATTTTGGTTCATTGTTTTCGATTTGTTCTTTGTTTGTTGTATGAAGTGTTATTCTTCTCGCCCAAGGTTTCCCCTCGGTTGATGGTGGACACCTTGTTTGTAGTGTTGAACTCATTTCCAATTTAGATTGGACTAACAAAATCAGGTAGTTTGAGTGCCTTTCTTTTCTGTAACAATCTTTCTTGTTTGATAATGTTGAATGCATTATCTCTTTAGAATGTTCAATGTTAGAATCATTAATTAGTAGTGGTGGAGCTTGAACAATTTATAAAAAGGGTGAATGCAAAATTAATTTTTTTAGCGGGGACGAACTCGTTATATATTAGAAAATTTACATTATAGGGTCAAAATTTAACATTACAGGAATAACACTACCGACGAAAAAAGATGGTTTAAGGGCATATAACGACCCATTAAAAACCCATAATCAACCACATTCTTCCATACTTGCAACCCAAGCCAGCAAGATTCTAGAGAGAAAGAGAGTAGAGAGAGAAAGTGAAGAAAATTAAAGACTTGAAGTTTCATTAAATCAAGAATTAAAGATCTGAGTATTGGTGACATCAAGTAAAGATGAAGAAATCCATGTAAGAATCACCATCCAAACACCTCTTTAGAACAAATCCGGCTTCTAGGGTTTTGGGTTTTGAAAAGTTGCAAGAATCATATAAAGGTCATATTTTACGTATGAAATCATGTAATAGGCTTAGATATAGTTTCATGGATGAAAAACTAAGGCTTTGGACGTAAAAAGTTAAGATTTTGGTTTAAAAACGAGCTGGTTCGTCATTTTTATATGTCTTGCGAAATTACCAGTTCTTCTTGTGAAACTAAGATAATCTCCTTACAGCGAAACTGTAGTTTTTCTTGTAATTTCACAAGTGCATAGGTAGACCAGTAGATTTAGCAAATCTAGGAAATTCCAACGAAAGTTGGGCGAAACTACAATGCGAGACCGGCCGCGAAACTGCCATGCAAAACTACATGCGAAACTATTGTCGAAACTGTGTAGAATATGACATGTTTGTGCGTTAACTTATATGCAAACCATTTGCCATGATCATAGCTTAGAAAACTTAGACGTAAAGTTGCTTACTAACCAGGTGAGTTCTAAATCCCCCTTATTTATACGTTTTCAATGTTTTAGGGGCGATATGCATACTAAATATATGATGTTATAGCAAAGTTTTAAGAGGTTTTAACAAGAAAATAGATTTTCTATAAAAATTTATGCTAGTTCTTCCTGCGAAACTATGAGTGTTTTTCTACGAAATTAAGACAATCTCGTAATTTCGCAAGTGCATAGGTAGACTAATTGATTAGCGAATCTAGGAAATTTAGCGAAAGTTTGGCGAAACTGGCAGTGAAACTGTGTGCAAAACTGCTTATGAAAAATGACTTGATTGTGCGTTAACTTATATGCAGACCGTGTGCGATGATCCTAGCTTAGAAAACTTAGACGTGAAGTTGCTTACTAACCAGGTGAGTTCTAGATCCCCTTATTTACACATTTTCAATGTTTTGGGGGCGATATGCATACTAAATATGCATTTTTTATGGCAAAGATTTCATGAGGTTTTAACAAGAAAATAGAATTTTCTATAACAATTTATGCTAGTTCCTCCCGGCGAAACTGTGAGTTCTTATTGCGAAACGAAGACAATCTCCTTACAGCGAAACTAGTTTTGCTGGTAATTTCGCAAGCGCATAGGTAGACTAGTAGATTAAGTTGTGCGAACTGGCAGCGAAACTGCCTAAACTGTGTAGAAAATGACATGTTTGTGTGTTAACTTATATGCAGACCGTGTGCCACGATTCTAGCTTAGAAACCTTAGACATAAAGTTGCTTACTGACCAGGTGAGTTCTAGATCCCTCTTATTTACACGTTTTTAATGTTTTGGGGGGGGGGGGGGTATGCATACTAAATATGCGATTTTATGCAAAGATTTCAAGACGTTGCACCTTGAACCCTACTACGGGCTCCTACCCCTAGAACCCGCTATCAGGGGCTACCGGCCCGAACCCCCGTTGTCCCGCGGAGGGTCGGTTATATAATGTTTGTATTCTTTTGTTGAAGAACATGAATATATAGACAATGAGTTGATTCTTAGCATGTATAAGTATATCTATAGCTAAAGATGAAACTGAAACCTAAAGAAATGTTATTGAGCTCATAACAATGTACCATTTATAAAGTAAAGTCTTGCCATGAAAAGATAAAGAAGAGTTGCGTTTGTTGTGCTCTCAAGAATAAAGTAAAGTCTTATGTTCATCACAAGCGGGGGTCTGGCCCATGGGCATATCACGAGACATAGTAACTGGGAATTCACTTATAAAGAAGACTAGTAGATAATAAACAAGCGAAAGTCTTAAAGATAAAGTATTGATAAAGTGACAGTCTTTGTATAGTAAATGTTTGTTCTTGTGAAATTTTAAAGTTAACATATCACACTAAGATATTATATGATAAAGTAAACCTAGAACTTTACTCAGTGAAACTGTCTTTTATATCATATTAGTTTGACAAGTGAGCTGTTGGGCTTATATGGATGGGGCCATGGATCCAAAGCTTCTTGGCAATTGAAGACTGGCATCCCAAATTTTAAAAGATTGTTAAATACTCTTTTAAGACTTGTTTGATGTATTTAAGACAATGTTAATGTTTTCTTTGAATTATGTCATGACGAGTTTGAATTAAAGTAATTTCCGCTGTAATGTTTACTTGAATAAATGCTGTAAATCTTTGATATACTGTGAATGACCAACTGTCAAGCTTCCTGGAACTAGGGCTTTACATGATTTTTTATTTGTTTTGATAAAAATAAACGAAATAGCAAACGGTGTTAATTAGGAACAGTTAAATGGATTCGAATGACAATTTTTGTAACACATTTGGATGCAAATGATAAAATTTCTAACTATTGGACTCAAATGAAAATGTTAATGAAAACTCATGAATGAAATACACATTTTAACTATTTCTTTAGATTAAGTATAAAGTAATTTGTGTCTGTTTACAACATGACGTTGGTTTTGCATGTAAACAGTTCTGTTCGTGGTGTTCCTACTAGAATTTTGTGAAAATATTTGCGCTTCAATCCAGGTTTTTTTAAACTTTATATATTTTAGTTGCAGCTTTAGTTCTGGGTTTAGCGATTTAACCTTTTAGGATCTGACTACTCATCTTTCGTACTTATATATGACGTTAGTCCGACAACAAAATAACTACCACCATATCTTTTGCAATTATGTCTGATGTAACTTGGACATCTAAGCATAACTTATCTTATTGTAGAACTATTGCTGATATACGAGCCTAAGCCACTCAAGTAAATGTCTAACCAAACCAGCATTTTGTATATAAAGTCAATGTACTCCACTGGAAACTATAGTTCTTAATATTTTGTGTTGATATTGTTTCCACAGTGTGGGCTGCAATTTTAGTTAAACCTAAAACTATTTTGGAGCTAGTAGCTAAACAAGTATGATTGATTCATGAAAATAATACTAAAAACAAAATTAGAATAAGCTAGCTTGCAAAATGATCAAATGTTAATATATATGCTTTATTCAATTCAAAGTTAAACACATGCTTTGATTAACATTTCTAATTTAGTTTATTTTGTTGTTTTTGCATTTTTTGTATTGGACTAGAGTTGCTATTGGGCTAAAGGAGACTTGAGCTGAAGCTGTGTATTTGGGCTGGAACAAGAAAACAACTAGTGGGCTGGTTTCTTTAACACATTTTAGAGCCGTTGTTATTGGGGAATTAAGGGAACTAAGGTTTTAACCCGCACTATGCAACGGAAGTAGATTGTTTTTCCCTCAAGCTACGTGGCGTAAATTTTGTCATTTTCAACTCATTGATTATAAAAACTAATAGCGAAATTGCTTCACCTAATTCCAGTGTTGTCGATGATGTTTTCCGCCCATCATCGATTCAGTTCATCTACGAAAATAAAAGTGCTAGAATTAATGGATTTTGTGAATTAGATAAAAACCAATTGTTGTTGTATATTTTGTAGGAAAATAGATAACCAGAAAAGCATTTCACCAAAAAATCAAATGAAAAAAAGAGAAAAAAAAAACAAATCAAAAAGCTTTTCACAACAAATCAAATGCCAAAAAAGAAAGAATAAAAACAAACTTTTGTGGCCAAATTTAAAATCATAAAAGTCAATGTAACATTTAAGTTGCTTTTTAATATAATATATAATGGCTTAAATAATGGTCACTTTTTCTTGTTTGTGCAGTCAAAGACACCTATCTTTTTCATATCATGAGCTTGACTCATCTTCGTCTTCACAACATCATATCTTTGTCTTTAGAAAAAACCGTCGTCTCTTGTCATTGTATTCTCTATAATTTTTAGTCTTGAATGGTGGTACATCACTTTTATTATTGTTCTAGAGAGTTTATGTTTAATTTGTGTGAGTTCATCATTCTTTGGTTCATCGCATAGATAGAATCATTCATAGGGTTTGTTATTTCTTAGTTCTTGTGTAATCGAAGTTGATTTGCTAATAAAATTGAGATTCTTACTTCCTGACATCAAAGTGGATCTACCTATGCATCTGTTATGAAATATATAAACATTAAATAATATGTAACCAATATTTTTAATAAGATTTACGGGGTAATTAAACTACAAAAAGTACCTAAATCACCAACCAATAATGTTAAAAGTAGTCGCCAGAGAAAGTATTACTAAATGAAACAAAAATAAAATAAAAAATAAAAACTTATTGTGATTCGAAAACGATAATTGTAGGGTTTCATAACATTTGACTCACGATTAAGGTTTACTACGGTTATTGCTATTTAGGTCGGATTTTTGATCGCGTAAACATTTTTATATCGTCATCTTGAGTGTGCGAATTTTTCATCTTTTCAGGCATGTAAATATATTCGCACTGAGTTCCTTCATTGAGTTGTTCATCTTATTGACATCGGCCCATACTAAATTGTTTCTCTAACTGTTGCCTTGCGTTTCACCACAATTATTAAATTATAAAAATACAGATTTTATGCATGCGATTGAAAAGATTTTCTTTGTATTTGCTGTTGTATTTTTGCAATAGATTACTGCACATTGTTTTAAGCATATTGTATTAACAATAACCATTGAGACATCATGTCATTGATCTCAATACCCGAACATACGGTTTATACGTGCTAAAGTCGAACATATTGTTTTGACTTTGCCTTGGCGATCAAATCATTGAGTGAAAATACACCTTGAGTTTACGGACATGCAATTCATAGGGGACAAAACAGGTTTTTCTATACAGATTACCCTTATAAATAGATTTCATAGTGATCATATTATTATAATCATTATTAATCATTATATTGCTATTGTTAGTTCTTTTATTGAGCATTTTTTGCACAGACTTGTATTGTTTTATTGTTTTCCCATATATGATCAAGACTTATTTGTGGGAATATGTGGAAGAACCAGTGACAATTATGGACAGTGAAGTAAAAGGTTTAAGAAGAAGTATAATGCTAATAGTAAAGATTAAATGAAATTCAGAAAGAGGACCTGAATTTATATGGGAAAGGATGATGAAATTCAAAGAAAATATCCTCACCTATTTGAGGTTAAACTAAATGAAAAGGAGTAATTACAAAGATAAGTTCTCAACAACCTTTGAGAATACCTGCCAATGAATTTCGGGACGAAATCCTTTTTACGGGGGAGAATGTGACAATGCTAAGCCAAGGTTATGTATAATATTTTCTATAAATTGATAGTATATGCTTATATCTTATTAGAGATGGCTAAGGTAATTTTAGTTGATTATATGTGTTTTTGCATGTTTAATTGAACATGCACATATGATACATGAACATGCATGCATGCATGCATAAATGTTTACGTGTGCATGTATTCTTTTCATGTGAATTTTGTGATTATTAAATCATACCTATCTAGTTATCAAATTGTAAGATTATATGACTAGTTACCTGAATTATAAATGTCTTTCATTACATGTAATGATTTAAGATCAAAACTTAATCAAACATTACCAAACAAGTTAGCATCTAGAAACTTTATATCAAAACCAAAACCAAACAAATCTCAAGCACTTAAACACAACCTTAGCCCTAACCTCGGTTTATTAAGATACTAAATAACTAGATTAAACACCTAAACTATTAACTAATCTTAACTTAATGACTAAGTAAGTCATTAGTCCCATGAACCGCCACCTAGCCAACCATGACACTAACCCCTCTTAGAAACCTGGCACATCTTTTCCTAATGAAACCACTAATCAAGCCTATAATCACCATCTCACAAATCTAAGACTAGAGGTAATGATGTCCATCTCCACTACCATGGAGCTCTCGGTCGATGGACTCTCCACAATCATCACTCTATCAACCGCAAACCACGACAACCACCATCATCTCTCGGCTCATCTTCTCCCACACTCGGTTTCCAAGTTACCACCACCATAATTTTCTTGTTCCCGGATTCCCGAACACACCATCATCAATACTTGCTTCGGTTTTACATTCACCATCACCATCTTTGTACATATTTATCTTGCTTGTGATCAAACATCAAGAACTATCACCTCAACCGGATTATCAAGAAGTTTAGCCAAGCAAATCCTTTAGGTTTCTTCATCAAAACATGGTGTGATTCTCAAAACTATACTTAACAAATTATATATGTTTAAACTAACACATATAATCACCCCTTTAGCTAAAATCACCAAAGATATTTATAAAAACTTTCATGAAATACTTGATTCTATCAAAAATCCAGTAAGAAAAAGGATTCAAAAACTAGAAAATTTGAAAGTTTTTGAAAATTTAAGTATTTGAACAAAAGTAAAGGAATTAAGGGGTTGAAATATGAATAATCTTGATGAATTGAATTAAAAACTTAAATAACTGTGATTAAGGGAATAAAATTCATAACTTGTTAGAAAATATAAGAGATAGTAATCTATAAATTTTGATGTAATAATATTAGATAGATTAATTTATATAATTAATTCAATAAAATGAAAGAAAATTATTATACAGAAGCTCCGTAGCTGGTAAAAATCTGGATAACTTATATAATAACCTTTATATGTAATAGGAATTGCAGAATAAATTTCGTGCCTAAATTCGCATGTAGGATTGAGTTTATATTCTGGAATAATCTGTAAATAGAAAATTACGAGAAATAGCAAAACAGTAAGATAAATTATGAAACATTTACATAAATTATGATTTCATAATAGAAATTGTGTATGAATTTTGGAATTTTTAGAGGTGTTTAACTATTGCTGCCATTTTATATGAAGCTTGTAAAAATTCTAGGAATTTGCCTGTAATGAGTTATTGATCTAAAATTTTATGAGATAATATAGATTTTAAAATATTTTGGCTGGTAAATTTTGGTGATTTTTGGATAGCAGAAGCTATCAGATTAAATTTTGGCATAATTAGTGATTTAAATACTAAAAATTTTAAAGAAATTAGATTTATTCTAACAAATAACTATTTTATAGGAATTATTTGACTTATTGATTAGAATTAAGGTGAGTAACATGGCCTCATTTTTTATTTATAAATTTTTGAGGGAAAAACATATTATTTGTGTTGAATTTGATGCATTTTTGAGAAATTTGATTTGTTACTGTCATATTGACACAACCATTAATTCAGGTGAGGAACCATCAAATAATATAGGTGACGCTACTTAGGAAATGTCAACCTGCATATGCTGAGATGAGGGTAATAGTGTTATATTATTTGATTGTGTGATTTGTATTTGACAGTTATGAATCACTTGACATGTGTGTAGGTTTGGTTGTGAGTTTGATTGTATTGCATCAGTCCAAACTGATTTATATCGATTAAATTTATGTTCTCACCAACTATTTGTTGACTATTTTGGGTATGCTTTTTCAAGTTAGCAAAATGTATTATAATCTCGTGTATACCTTCAACGTGTATAGTGATCGGCACGACTACTTATGGAAGCTGTGCGTTTGGTTAACTATTGATATGTTTGACATCAGCCTTTACGTGGACGTTCACGTTCACTACTAGCTGAAGATATGTGATATGTTGAATATATGCTTTTGATTAGGATTACAAATGTATAGGTCTAAAATGTTAGATTGAATTTTATAATATGTAATCCTATAAGTTATATATTAATGAAAGTAATGTTTAAATTACTGTTGTGATAGTATATCTTGATAATCAATGCGTTTTGAATCGACAAGTCACACCCAAGCATTTCACGCTTTAGTTGAGATGTGACAGATTGGTATCAGAGCCATTGGTTATAGAGAATTAGGTATTATTAGTAAATGCCTAGACTATAACCATAAGCTCGTATGATAATAGTTTTTTTTCAGCATGACTTAAAATATATTTTCTTTCTATGATTTCATGACAATGTATGTGCTTAGACAATAATGAGATTTTTGAATGAAGTATATATGACCAATGTGAAAATATGAGATTTTGTGAAACTATTTGACTAGTACTAATGATATCATGATCTAAAGTTTTGTAAGAATTTTTATAGTATGAGTACTAGTAACTCTAATAGTTACTATAATGAAACTGATCATTTGGATCATAGCCATTGTAAAGAAACAATACCCGAAATAGAGCCACAGAATAACCTAGAAGTATCCCAACCTGAGGTCAGAACTAACACCAAGCCAAAATTTTCATCTGACGTGCACTAGTAACCATTGGGGGCTATACAATTGAGACCCCTAGGAAAAGTGTACAAAGAGGTTAAATATTCCTGATTAAGAAGATTCAAGAACTAGAAAATAAAATTTCAGAAATCCTTCCCTCAAACATCAAGTCTAACACCCCGTAGTACAACCCGTTGCCTCTAAAGCTGAAGAAGGAGGATCAAAGAGACAAAGGTTGGATGAAAGTCAGATAAGAACAACCAACCAGATCTTCAAGAAGGTTAAGATGATACAACGAGAAATCCGGATGATCCAAGTAAATGTCAAAGAAATGAAGGAAGGGAGCCAAGTACCTTCACCAAGATGTGAAATTGGATTCGGGGAAAATAGAATTGTAGGAAACCCTAGTTTAGTGTGTGAAATGTTTTAAAATATATAATATGAATATAATAAAGTAGTTTGTTATGATTATAAGATTTATTTTATAAATTGAATGAAATCTCGTGTAATAATATAATTAATATGTAGTTAAATATGCCGCCAAGAAGATATACTCAACATGTACGAAGAAAAAGACATGTTGGATGCCCAAGATTCTAGATTAGGAGAAGAAACTCCGACCGAAAATACCAAAAAGTGTCTCAATAATTGGAAGAAGCGATACCTATGCTAATAGCTTAACTCCAACAGAACCTCCAAAGTTCTACCCGGGAATGAAGAACCAGGCAACAATACTGAGATAGAATGCCCTGAGGAAGACGTCATAAACAAAGTTAAAAAAGGATGTTCTTACAAGGCTTTTATGTCTTGTAGACCCCAAGATTTTAATGGAAAAGGAGGAGCAACACAAGCATTGCGTTGGTTAGAAGAAATAGAGTTCGTATTAGATATCAGCGAGTGTGCTGATAATTATAAGACCATGTTTGCTTCCCACTCACTGAAGGGAGAAGCACAATCATGGTGGAAGATGAAACTTCAAAATAAAAAAAGGGATGTTATGAATAGGTTAAGCTGTGAAAAATTTAGGAACCTAGTGATTGAGAAATATTTTCCTTATAACGATATAGAAAGGATAGAAACAGAATTCTTAGCACTAGAAATGAAAGGTGCTGCAAATCAGGAATATACAGATAGATATAATTAATTATCTAGATTAGTGCCACACCTAGTTATACCGGAAACTAAAAGGATATATCTGGGGTTTAGTTTCACAAATAAGAGGAATGGTAAAGTTAGTCATGCCTAAGACTTTCCAGGATGCAGTGATATTATCACACAACTTGACTAATGAGATGATAAGGAATGGATCCTTGACCAAGGATTGGAGACAAAAGGAAATGGAGCAACAACAACTCTTGTGACATCTGGTAATTTTCCATTACAAAACTCCGTTAGTTCCGTTAGGTCTTGCATACACGTGTTGTGAGCACACACTAGTTATTGTTGAACGTTGGTGACTAAATAACAATTATCTATGATAATCAGATAATAATTTAACTTATAATGTTAATTATTAGTTGTGGTTATGTGATTCATGAATTTATAGATTTTAAACATTATTTGTGAATTTTACATGATAACGTGACTACGTGTAACATATATTTCATGAGTTTGTCATTAGTAAAAAATGTTTATGATTATTATTGTTGATTAATAATGTTTGTATTTTGTAATTAAAATTATTTAAAAAGTGTTAAAAACTAGTTTTATAAAATTTAAAGAAAGGGGTTTATTTTGTAATTACTATTAAACTTAATATTACCAAAAACTGAACCCTAATCCCTTCCAAACCCCCCTCATTATGGCCGAAACCCCTTATCCCCTTCATCCATTCGAATTTGATCAAGAAACACACACAAACATTCGATTTTGATTAGTTCCAAGCATTCCAAGGTGTTTGCAAGCATAATTCTTGGTTTCCACACACCTAAAGGTTAGTTTTGATTAATTTTTCATGGTTTTTGATTCTTGATAAACCCTAGTTCGAAATTGGTAATGAAAAAGTGAAATTGATGATTGTTAGATGTTAATATGATGTTAGTGAGGTTGTATGAATGTTAGATTATGTTGATTATGCAAGAAATCTATGATTTGATCATGAATTTCACATATTGTCTTAAGAGGAAACTTTTGTTCTTGGAATTCATGTGTTTATGATTATGTGTTGTTAGATACATTGTTTGGATGTTGATTTACATAAATTATGCAAGAAAATTCATGAAATTGATGTATTGATCATAACTTACTATAAGTAGAAACTTTTGTGTGTGATGATTGGGAATTATGATGAATTGGTGATGATTATCATGGTTAGATGAATGCTATAAACTTGATTAGGTATAAAGTTGGTGAATATGTGAATGATTTGGATGTTAGATTGTTTTTGGGTGTTACTTTCCCAAAAGGAAAACTTTATTTTTGAAGAACATTGGATATGATGATTTGGCCATGCTTATGATGTTAGGATCATGTTATTATTAGTCATAACAAAACCATATTATTCATTCCATGACTTCAGCAATCTGCATGACATTCATCGGTTTTAATATACATATTGATTAAACCAATAACAGAAAACCATTATGATACATTTTTCCTTTTTTCTACATACTAGTAAAAATATGATAAAAACAACAATCCTCAATTATTGTTTAACCTGCCCATCTATTATTAACTCACAATGACAAGCAACTTTTGCAATGTCTTTTAAACACATGCATGCCATTCATAAAGTTATATTATGGCAACCGATAATATCATAATAGTCATTTGATGATAGATTAAATATCAAACATTTAGATTCACAACCACAAAAAACCTATAATGCTAACAATCTAACATAAATTATGTTGTTAAAAGACAAAAAATATTCTAACATATCATTGACTCAATCTTGATTTACCAAGAAACTTGTCTCCCTAATTATCCTCTCCTTGTGTTTGTATGCTTCTAATGTCAGGATATGATATGCGTATTTCACCTTAAGCCTCCTTAATTGACCCTTGTCTTGATCATTCCTTTAAAAATCCCCAAGTCCATTTCCTCATTGTGCTCCCAATATATGTCTCTTTGTATCACGTAACAAACACACTACAATCAATTGGATTATTAGTTGTAGCCTAATGTAGTTTTTCCTTCACAGGGATGCGTCTAGATATAGGGACGTACTTTTCGTCTTCTACTCGACACAAATACTCAACAATATGTGCTTCTATGATAAATGTTTGATATATATTAGTAATTACACAAAACATAACTGTATGCTTAAAACTAATCTAGGATCATACTAGTTTTTATATTATCTCCTTCAATTTAACATATAACCGTAACAAACCTTTGTGCATGCGTACTACATGCTCATTATCTCAACCTATTTAATGTTGCATCATAATACTAATTACACATAACATAATAGTATGTTTAAAATTATTCTCGCATCTTACTAGTTTTTATGTCATCTCCTTCAAATTAACATATAACCATCACAACTGAAGTAACAGTTAAACATCCAAAATTAACATTTGTCACACCCTCAAAATCCACGTGCGGAGTTTTACCGCGGGGCGTGTGAACAAACCAGGATCACAGTCAATAGTTACTCAGAACGACTCTATATGCCATGATTAAAATAAAACAACCAAAGTTCAACATTAAATTGTGCGGAAGTGTTTTGAAAACAACCCAAATAAATAAAAGTATAACTATGGCAAAACATGTGCCAACCCAAAAGAGTAAACAATAATCATTAAAACGCCAAATGTCTTGAAAACCGAGTCTTAGTATGCAAGTGAACCGTGGAGTGCTCCTAAGGCAAGCAACTAATGACCTGAGAATAGCATACTAAAATGTCAACACAATGGTTGGTGAGTTCAAGAGTTAATATTCAAACATAAACAGTTTAATAATAGAGATATACTAGTAATGCATTGTAACAGATAGCTAGTCCATTAACAATAAATATTAATACATAGTGATTTCCCAATTGAAGCTGACTGTGTTACGTTGTTGCCTCCTGTCACGACTCAACAGGTCATGACAATGTTCAATAGGACAAATTGCACCCGGTTGACCTCGAGTCACACAGGTGGGGCTCGTCAGACCCAGTAGTACTACCCAAGTTTCGCCGCTATTCAATATTAACAATTCGAAAGTGTGAGGACTTTCCCATGATAAACAACACTATATTAATATTATGCACAACTAAAATATATGTAAAGCGTTTGTAGTTTTACTAGTATGCTATCTCCCCCAAAAGAGATTATGTAAAGAGTGGGGCATGAACTCACCTGATATGCGTATAGATACTTAGAGTTTGACTTGACTGACAGAGTGAACAGACAACCCTCAGAGGTTACCTAGATCATATAAGTATATGAGTACGTGCAACAGAGAATATGTGAAACCCTAAGTACACTACAACCAAAGACTCAGGTTTCAGAAAATAATACATTTGACTCAGTTGACCCGTTTGACCCGTTGGTGACTTTATGTGTTTTAAACCATTTAAACAACCATACACATATATCATACAAGTTTAACATTCAAATGGTTCATGAGTATGCTACATTATCCAGGTGTATCACATAAATCATCATACAACCAAGTATCATACAAGTCATGTGAATCTAGAACGTTAACATTCTCTAACCACTTTCATACATTCAACATGCATCACAACAATCAATTTCCAATCCCAAGCATGATATCTTAACTACTAATCCACCCATGACTATCCAAACATCTCATACAACAATATTAACATGTTCCAACCACATTAGAATTCATCTATGGGCTTACTAACATGCTCCTAACATCTCAAACATGATCAAACCATCATCTTTCACATTTTGCAAAAATAAAGTTTCCCTTTTGGGAAAGCACATCCCAAAATCTATCAAACATCCTATACATTCATGAATTCATTAATAATATACCAATTCAAGCTCATATCAACATCTAAGCATGATCAACAACATCCAAACATCATAACTCATCAATTCATATTCTAAAAAGTTACTATCTTTAGTAAGGTATGAACTATAGCATGTGTTCTTGAATTCCCAATGTTCACAACAACAATCTAACATCTAATCATCACTATGAACACATCCATAACATCAATTCATCACTAATTCAACTTACATGCAAAATAAAGTTACTATTCTTAGTAACCTATGAACATCAACATCAATTCACCAATCTCTTGCAAAATCAATGTAATCTAGCATCCATACCATCCATTAAACATCAAACATTCATCAAACACATCCACAATTCTACCAATTTCGAATTAGGGTTTGCATAACACCAAAGTTCATGATCAATCCACTAGAAACATACAATTCATACATAATCAATGTTAAACAACATGTAATCAATCCAACTAACATACAAACACCAACAACTAACATCAATTTCGACTCCATGAAGACCAATTTTGCATTTAGGGTTCGGCCATCATGAACAACACACAAGAACTCGAAAAATCTAACCTTTAAACACAAGTTGACTTGCAATTGATGATTCCTATGGGTTGTATTGCTTAAACTCGAACCAAAATCGCAGCTTCTTGCTTGTTCTAGCTTGATTTCGAAGTGGGGAAGGATGTGGAAGAAGGTTCACGGCCGCACAATGGGTGTAGGCTAGGGTTTTGTGTTTTGTTTAAGTTTAATTTACATTTACCCTTTTAACCCTTGTAATTTGTATTTTATAAAAACTAAGCTTTAAACTCTCTGTAAAGTGCTTTTAACTTAATAATATAAAGATATAAACTAATGAAAATCATTATATATCTTATCTTTATAAAAACACAAGACATACGAATAAATAGGCACGTTTACACGTTACGCGATTAATTTTCAATTAACATTTTAAAAACATGCAAACACATAAACATAACACAATAATCACATAATCAATTAGATTCTCATTAATTTAACATTATTCATTATTATTAGGTCACCAACGTTAAACGACAACTAGTGTGTGTTCACGACACGTGTATGCAAGACTTAACGGAACTAACGGAGTTTGGTAACGGAAATTTACCGGATGTCACATTATCCCCATGTTGAAAGAATTTTCGTCCCGAAAATTGCGTTACATGGTCAGTGTGTTCCATCACTGGTCTACTGCATTGGCACACAGAAATCGAAATCGAGTGAGTTTTGGATGAGTTGTCACATCATCCCCATGTTGAAAGAAATTTCGTCCCGAAATTTAAATCAATACCTTCGTCTGCTGGCATTGTCTTCTCGAATAGGTGAGGGTACTTAAGCTTCATTTGGTCTTCTCGCTCCCATGTGAATTCTGGTCCACGTCGCGAGTTCCAACGGATTTTGACAATAGGTATCTTGCTTTGTTTAAGTGTTTTCACCTCACGGTCCATCACCTCAACTGGTTTTTCAATAAAACGTAATTGTTCATCCACTTGAACTTCTTCTAGTGGTACGACCATCGTTTCATCAGTTATGCACTTCTTCAGGTTTGATACGTGAAATACATCATGGATTCCACTTAGCGAATCAGGTAGAGCTAGTCGATAGGCCACTGGACCTATTCTTTCCACTATTTCAAATGGTCCAACATACCTCGGGTTTAGCTTTCCTCGCTTGCCAAACCGAACTACACCTTTCCATGGTGAAACTTTTAATAAAACCTTGTCACCAACCTGAAACTCTAAAGGTTTCCGTCTCTTATCAGCATAACTCTTTTGTCGGTCTCGCGCTGCTGCCATACGGTTCCGTATCTGTACGATCTTCTCGGTTGTCTCATGAATTAACTCGGGACCTGTTAGCTGGCTATCACCAATTTCCGCCCAGCAAACCGGTGATCTACATTTTCTCCCATACAACGCTTCGAAAGGTGCTGCTTGTATGCTAGTATGATAACTGTTGTTATAAGAAAACTCCACCAATGGCAGGTGAATTTCCCAGTTATTCCCGAAGTCAATTACACAAGCACGTAGCATATCCTCCAACGTCTGTATGGTACGCTCACTCTGGCCATCCGTTTGTGGGTGATAAGCGGTACTCATATCTAATCGTGTACCCAAAGATTTTTGCAATGATTGCCAGAAGTGTGACGTGAAACGAGCGTCGCGGTCAGAGATAATTGAGATCGGTACACCATGTCTCGAAACGTTCTCCTTGAGGTACAGGCGGGTTAATTTTTCCATCTTGTCAGTTTCCTTTATTGCAAGAAAATGAGCAGATTTTGTCAATCGATCCACAATAACCCATATCGTGTCACAACCAGTACTAGTCCTGGGCAGCTTGGTAATAAAATCCATGGAGATTTGTTCCCATTTCCACATCGGTATTTCGGGTTGCTGCAATAGTCCGGATGGTTTTTGATATTCCACCTTTACCTTCGAGCAGGTCAAACATTTGCTCACATACGTAGCCACATCCGCTTTCATGTTAGGCCACCAATAGTGCGCCTTCAGATCATGATACATTTTGTCGGATCCAGGATGTATAGAATACTTAGATTTGTGTGCCTCACTCATAACCAAGTCTCTCAGATTTCCATAGGCAGGCACCCAAAGTCTATCCATGAAATACCGAATTCCATCCTCCTTCATCACCAGCTTTTTATCCATTCCTCTCAACGACTCAGAACCAATATTTTCTGCTTTTAAAGCTTCTATCTGTGCCTCCTTAACTTGTTCGGGCAGTTGAGTACTGATAGTAAGCTGTAAAGCTCGCACCCGTCTGGGTTTAGCTGTTTCCTTCCGGCTCAAGGCATCGGCAACCACATTCGCCTTTCCCGGATGGTATTTAATAGCGCAATCATAGTCGTTTAGCAGTTCCACCCAACGTCGTTGCCTCATATTCAATTCCTTTTGCTCAAAGATATGTTGAAGACTCTTGTGATCGGTGTAGATAGTGCACTTGGTACCGTACAAGTAATGTCTCCAAATCTTTAAGGCAAAGACTACTGCACCCAACTCTAAGTCATGAGTAGTATAGTTCTTCTCATGAACTTTTAATTGTCTCGAGGCGTAGGCTATCACCTTGTCTCGCTGCATTAGGACACAACCCAATCCTTGAATGGAAGCATCACAATACACCACGAAGTCATCCGTCCCCTCTGGCAGTGCTAGTATCGGCGCGGTACAGAGTTTCTGCTTCAACGATTGAAAAGCCGATTCTTGACTCTCACCCCATTGTATGTCGTCCCTTTGTGAGTCAAAGCTGTGAGAGGTTGTGCGATCTTAGAGAATCCCTCTATGAATCGTCGATAATAACCTGCTAATCCCAAAAATTGTCTTATCTCACTCGGCGTTTTGGGTGTGGTCCAATTCTTTATCGCCTCAATTTTGGCAGGATCAACATGTATCCCTTTCTCATTAACAATATGACCTAGAAATTGCACTTCTCGTATCCAAAAGTCACACTTAGAGAATTTGGCGTACAGCTGTTCCTTTTTCAATAGCTCTAAGATCATTCGCAAGTGCTCTCATGGTCTTCCTTGGTCCTGGAATATATCAGTATATCATCGATAAACACAATGACAAACTGATCGAGGTAGGGTTTGCACACACGGTTCATGAGGTCCATGAACACAGCAGGTGCATTTGTCAACCCAAAAGGCATGACCAAGAACTCATAATGACCGTAGCGGGTACGAAACGCGGTTTTTGGAAATGTCTTCTTCGCGGACTCTGAGTTGATGATAGCCGGATCTCAAGTCAATCTTCGAATAGTAACTTGATCCCTGGAGTTGGTCAAACAGTCATCGATACGAGGTAGAGGGTATCGGTTCTTGACTGTTACTTTATTTAACTCCCTATAGTCAATACACATCCGAAATGTGCCATCCTTCTTCTTAACAAACAGGACAGGGGCTCCCCAAGGTGATGTACTAGGTCGAATAAAGCCCTTATCTAAAAGCTCCTGGAGTTGTGACGACAACTCCTGTAGTTCGTTCGGTGCTAATCGATAAGGTGCTCTAGCAATCGGGGCTGCGCCGGGAGTTAGCTCAATTTGGAATTCCACTTGACGATGAGGTGGTAATCCAGGAAGATCCTCTGGAAACACCTCTGGAAAGTCGCGCACTATGGGAATATCCTCCATTCTCCTTTCTTTCGCTTGCTTATCGGTTACAAGTGCTAGAATAGCCACACGACCCTTTCGTAGTAACTTTTGGGCTTTCATGAACGAGATGATGCCTATCACAGCACCACTTCTATCACCTCGGACTGTCAGAATTTTGTCATCAACAGGAATTCGTATGATCTTCTCATGACATATAACTTCCGCTTGCTTGCTAGAAAGCCAATCCATGCCTATCACAACATCAAAACTCCCCAGCGTAACAGGCATAAGATCTATAGCGAAAGTATGACCAGCAAGTTCTATCTTACAGTCTTTAAGGATATGCGTTACGTGGATCTGTTTACCGTCAGCCAATTCTACGGTGTATTTAGATTCTAGGGCGGAGGGTATATCACTTAAAAGACTACAGAATTTTAAGGACACGAAACTCCTATCAGCTCCAGTATCGAATAGTACCGTAGCAAAGCAACCATTAACAGAGAATCTACCAGTAACAGTTGTAGGATCATTTAGAGCCTCACCTGAGCCAATGACGAAGGCTCTCCCTTTTGCTCCATCCTTGTTACCGCCATTACCATTACCATTTCCACCGTTGTTGTTATTACCATTGTTGTTGTTGTTATTGTTGTTGTTGTTGTGTCCATTTCCGTTGTTGCCATTTCCATTTCTCCTTAGTTGTGGGCAATTTCGCCTGTAGTGCCCCTCTTTTCCACATTCAAAACAACCCTTAGGAGTTTCCTGAGGTTGTTGTGTCCTCCTAACCAGCTCACCACGGCAATCCTTCGCAGCGTGTCCAATTTTACCACAACGCTGGCATTTGAAGTTATCACATCTTCCCACATGATGATAGTTGCACCGAGTGCACTTCGGGTGTCTACCACCATAACCACTGGGTCCTTGATTATTTGCAGTCGTTTGGTGGAAGTTACGATTGTTGTCGAACCTCCGTTGTTGTTGGACCGGCTGTTGTTGCTGCTGAGGTTGGGGTTGACCGCCAGAAGATGATGATGCTTTGGTGTTGGGCACTATCCCACTTTCTTTTGTTATCGGGCACGCTTGCCACGGCGCCCCGCTTGGGTAGACGTCCTTGTTCCACGGCTTGGTCAGTTAGCTTATGAGCTAACTGGATGGCTTGCTGTATGGTGGTTGGGTTAGAAGCAGTTACCATACTTTGAATTTCGGGTACTAGTCCCCGTATGTAATGCTCGATCCTTTTATGCATCTCATTCACCATTCCCGGGCATAGTGTTGCTAGCTCGTGAGTTCTGGTGTAGGCCTCGATTTCTGAGCCCTGCATTTTCAGTTGCCAGAACTCTATCTCCAACTTCTGCACCTCATTGCGAGGACAGTACTCCTCGGTCATCATGGTTTTGAACTCAGCCCACGGCAGTCCATTAGCCAGTGCTTGCCCCAACATCTGGACTTGTGCATTCCACCAGGATAAGGCGGCACCCTCCAGGGTCCCGGTGGCATATTTCACCTGATCAGCAGGTGGACAGTTGCACTTGGAGAATACGGACTCCGTCTTCTCGAACCAGCGTACTAGTCCCACAGCACCTTCAGTACCGCTGTAGGTATGGGGCTTACAGTCCATGAAGGACTTATAAGTACACGCCGGTGGTCCTGCTTTAACACAACAAATATTGATCAGACAACCTATACGGTTACACAGGATATTCGGTTTAACTTTCAATCATTGTTTACCTGCTGGCTGTCCCGCTTGGGCAGCAGCCACCGCTGCCTGAATCAGGGCAGCTATCTCAGCAGGGGTCATGTTCACGGCACCAGCGCCATGATCTCCGGCGCCACGTCCACGACCGCGCCCACACCCACGTCCACGTCCACGTCCACGGGCGTCCATTTTTCACTTTACATTCACAAATACAAAAATGAGTAACATCAAACACATTTATCTCATTGAAGTACAGTAAACAATAAAGAAATAATAAATCATCACAACCACAACATTCATAACAAAAATAATAACCAAAATAAATAAATTGCAAATGAGTCACAATGTATTCATCAATGTCAAAATTTAAGTTTGTCGTTCGAGTGGGGAAACAACCCTTCCCACATAGGTTTCAAAGAAAACACTACGTAGTCTAAGTCATATAAGAAAATCAATCGACAATATCAGACCCATCACTATCATCTTCCTCCTCCTCGGGTTCCTCCTCCTCGGGTTCCTCCTCCTCAGGTTCCTCATCCTCAGGGTCGACTGCAGGAGCAGGAGCTATAGCAATCTGGAGTGCTGCTAGCTGAGCCTCCAAGGTAGCAATCCTATCATCAGCCACTGCATCCCTCTGCTCGCGAGCAGCCACGCGTCCTCTGAGTGCTACGATCCCATCTTCCATTTGATAACACCCGTTTAGGGTCTTTCCATGGCGCTCCTCGAGTTCATCCACCTTATGCCGTAGTTTGTACACCTCGGTCTGTAGTGTACAAACGTCACTCGTGAGTCGCCTGACTCGATGCTGCTCTGTATCTAGTGCTGCCACCAATGCAGCAATCAACTGCTCGTTGGACTGCACCGTCCGGGGAAGTGAAGGCATTGCTTGATCAGAGTTACTTCTCGTTCTGGGTCTCGGGTCAGGTACGCGTTCCCTATACATGATGTGATTGACAAACCTAGGGTAAAAACTCCAGTCCCTTGGGGGGTCACGCTTCATCAACGCGAAAGGTTGATCCCAGTCAAACTCCCCTCGAGGATAATCTAAACGAGGCCAGTCGAGTCCATCATCAGGTACAGGTGCGGGAGGTGGGGACTCGGATCGTGCAGGTGATGCAGGTCGTTTACCAGAAGCTCTTGATGACGATGCCATGCTGCAGATAGTGTGACGTGTATGCCAATGAGTATACAGTAGATGAAAATAAAGTACAGGTAACTAACTAACTGTGTGCGGTTATAGTCTAGTGTGTATGCAACCTAGTTCCCTATAACCAATGGCTCTGATACCAATCTGTCACACCCTCAAAATCCACGTGCGGAGTTTTACCGCGAGGCGTGTGAACAAACCAGGATCACAGTCAATAGTTACTCAGAACGACTCTATATGCCATGATTAAAATAAAACAACCAAAGTTCAACATTAAATTGTGCGGAAGCGTTTTGAAAACAACCCAAAGAAATAAAAGTATAACTATGGCAAAACATGTGCCAACCCAAAAGAGTAAACAATAATCATTAAAATGCTAAATGTCTTGAAAACCGAGTCTTAGTATGCAAGTGAACCGTGGAGTGCTCCTAAGGCAAGCAGCTAATGACCTGAGAATAGCATACTAAAATGTCAACACAATGGTTGGTGAGTTCAAGAGTTAATATTCAAACATAAACAGTTTAATAATAGAGATATACTAGTAGTGCATTGTAACAGATAGCTAGTCCATTAACAATAAATATTAATGCATAGTGATTTCGCAATTGAAGCTGACTGTGTTACGTTGTTGCCTCCTGTCACGACTCAACAGGTCGTGACAATGTTCAATAGGACAAATTGCACCCGGTTGACCTCGAGTCACACAGGTGGGGCTCGTCAGACCCAGTAGTACTACCCAAGTTTCCCCGCTATTCAATATTAACAATTCGAAAGTGTGAGGACTTTCCCATGATAAACAACACTATATTAATATTATGCACAACTAAAATATATGTAAAGCGTTTGTAGTTTTACCAGTATGCTATCTCCCCCAAAAGAGATTATGTAAAGAGTGGGGCATGAACTCACCTGATATGCGTATAGATACTTAGAGTTTGACTTGACTGACAGAGTGAACAGACAACCCTCAGAGGTTACCTAGATCATATAAGTATATGAGTACGTGCAACAGAGAATATGTGAAACCCTAAGTACACTACAACCAAAGACTCAGGTTTCAGAAAATAATACATTTGACTCAGTTGACCCGTTTGACCCGTTGGTGACTTTATGTGTTTTAAACCATTTAAACAACCATACACATATATCATACAAGTTTAACATTCAAATGGTTCATGAGTATGCTACATTATCCAGGTGTATCACATAGATCATCATACAACCAAGTATCATACAAGTCATGCGAATCTAGAACATTAACATTCTCTAACCACTTTCATACATTCAACATGCATCACAACAATCAATTTCCAATCCCAAGCATGATATCTTAACTACTAATCCACCCATGACTATCCAAACATCTCATACAACAATATTAACATGTTCCAACCACATTAGAATTCATCTATGGCTTACTAACATGCTCCTAACATCTCAAACATGATCAAACCATCATCTTTCACATTTTGCAAAAATAAAGTTTCCCTTTTGGGAAAGCACATCCCAAAATCTATCAAACATCCTATACATTCATGAATTCATTAATAATATACCAATTCAAGCTCATATCAACATCTAAGCATGATCAACAACATCCAAACATCATAACTCATCAATTCATATCCTAAAAAGTTACTATCTTTAGTAAGGTATGAACTATAGCATGTGTTCTTGAATTCCCAATGCTCACAACAACAATCTAACATCTAATCATCACCATGAACACATCCATAACATCAATTCATCACTAATTCAACATTACATGCAAAATAAAGTTACTATTCTTAGTAACCTATGAACATCAACATCAATTCACCAATCTCTTGCAAAATCAATGTAATCTAGCATCCATACAATCCATTAAACATCAAACATTCATCAAACACATCCACAATTCTACCAATTTCGAATTAGGGTTTGTATAACACCAAAGTTCATGATCAATCCACTAGAAACATACAATTCATACATAATCAACGTTAAACAACATGTAATCAATCCAACTAACATACAAACACCAACAACTAACATCAATTTCGACTCCATGAAGACCAATTTCGCATTTAGGGTTCGGCCATCATGAACAACACACAAGAACTCGAAAATCTAACCTTTAAACACAAGTTGACTTGCAATTGATGATTCCTATGGGTTGTATTGCTTGAAACTCGAACCAAAATCGCAGCTTCTTGCTTGTTCTAGCTGATTTCGAAGTGGGGAAGGATGTGGAAGAAGGTTCACGGCCGCACAATGGGTGGGCTAGGGTTTTGTGTTTTGTTTAAGTTTTATTTACATATTTACCCTTTTAACCCTTGTAATTTGTATTTTATAAAAACTAAGCTTTAAACTCTTTGTAAAGTGCTTTTAACTTAATAATATAAAGATATAAACTAATGAAAATCATTATATATCTTATCTTTATAAAAACACAAGACATACGAATAAATAGGCATTTCCACGTTACGCGATTAATTTTCTAATTAACATTTTAAAAACATGCAAACACATAAACATAACACAATAATCACATAATCAATTAGATTCTCATTAATTTAACATTATTCATTATTATTAGGTCACCAACGTTAAACGACAACTAGTGTGTGTTCACGACACGTGTATGCAAGACTTAACGGAACTAACGGAGTTTGGTAACGGAAATTTACCGGATGTCACAACATTAGCATGTTAATCAACAAACCTTTACGCATGCATACTATATGTTCATTATCTCAGCTTATTGAATTCTTTTTACTTATATGTAAATTTAGCATTCTAAAACATTTACCATTTGTCACTATATGATTACATATATGTACAACACTTTACCTTATTTACACATACCTATAGTTTATATATGGTTAAAATTTAAGTTTACCTACACCAACACATTGCATATGCTATATGTGTTATGATTTTATATATATAAATGGTGAAGCATAGTTTGCTAACTCAAGACCCCTTTATATCAATCTAACCTACAACCAAACATCCATACATATATCTATTTGTACATGACTAGTCAATTGTGTAAGAGTAATTTTCCATCTTATTTACATCAAACACTTAGTTAAAGGTGTATAGATAACAAATGTAGGTAGACAAATACATAAATAAATGCACTGCATATGTTCAACAGACTACTAATTATACATGTACGCATACAACCTACATGTATATATAAACATCCTAACATGTAGTTTACTAATATGTAAATAAGGTACATAATGAATTCATACAGTACATAACTATCATTTTACATTTATGTTTATCACATACAAATATTTACAAAGTACATTGTGTCATGTTTTCATATATGTAAATCTATTATACATCAAGGTATAAAAAATTACTTTTAAATTTTTAAATCAAAGACATTCATAGACATTCTAATTCTATATATAAACGAATATAGTATTAAAATATTGTACACCATCCTTTTGAGAGAAAAATTATATTTAAGTTCACAAAAACCCTAATTTACAACAGGTTAAACCCCAACCCAGTTTCAAACATAGAAAACCTGAAACCTGCTTCTATCATGTGTTCTTTACATATAAAGTTAGAAAGTATTTCAAACAAAACCTAAAATAACTCGACAATCATTACTATCAGTTAACTACTTGTTACAGAAACACACGTAATCTGTAATGCCCAGAATAATGTCTAAGTGAGCCAAATAATAATAATGAGCTTAGACGAGACCATTTAATGAAAATAAGATGGATATGGGTTATAGACCGAGTTAAGTCTTCGGGTTATGAGTTTGACGAGTTTAAGGTCCCATGAACGCATGGTATATATAAACGAATCAGCTTGAGAAGCTCTTCTTTGCAACTCAACACTCTAGTTCTAGAGAGAGTAAAGAGAGAGAAAGTAGAGAGAATTGAAGATTCAAGGCTCGGTTGATCTCGGGATTGAAGATCAGTGTTCGTGGGCATCCAAACAACAAGAAAAGACCAAGAGTCTAGGTAAGAAACATCATTTAATCATTCCTTTTGATGTAAACCCGAATTCTAGGGCTTGGGTTTTTGAAAGTGGCAAAGATTCGCCCAAAACTCACGTTTTTGTGTAAGAAAACATGTAAGAAGCTTAGATATAGCTTATTGGGTGATAAACCAAGGTCGATGTAAAATATTGAAGTTTTGGATCAAAAATGGGTTGGTTCGTAATTTTCAGCCCGTTCTGCGAAACTGGGTGTTCATCCAGCGAAATTA